>CAWUFW010003679.1:600000-817500 GCA_963921515.1 Calotriton arnoldi
ATCACCATGGTAGTGACCCTATATGCCAAGATGGGCTGCTGTGGTACAGACTGCTGTGTGGTGAGGGCTGGTGCCAGGGAGGCAGTGGTACGGCGACCCTGTATGCCAGAAGAGGCTGCCAGAAATATTTGTGCTGCGAGGATCGGACCGAAGCCTGAGAACTGTGAAGCCTTCAAGACCTGTAGGTCATAAGGAGCATCGAGGAATGCACCTGTCCTGACCCCGTGGGCTGAGTGAGGACACTGTGGACGCATCGCCTCATAACCGAGACCCAGATCAGGAGCATTGGCAGCAACCCACGCCCTGTTGGGGAGCACAGACCTTACAGTGCAGAAGGACCCTGGGAACACCTGCCGGAGACAATTGCGTAGGCTCAGAGGAGAGCCTGCACTTGCCAAGCGTTGCCGTTCCTCCCGTGTGCAGCCGACTCACCGAGCAGGAATAGAGCATTGCGAGTCCCCACGGACAGGGAAACCACTGAGACGCTGCATGCTTCCTCTCTGTCGGAGCGGGCACAACTGGTAACCGGCCTACCAGGCCCCAGGGGACTCGCTGCTTTAAGTGCTGCTGCACCAAGACACTTTGACTGTATTCTAAGAGTCGGAGTGGACTCTTTATTTAAGGCCTATGAGTAAGCACTCCCTGAATGCAGCCACCAGTGAATGCGGAATCCAACCTCAAGGGGGGAATGTGCTGGTGTTTATAAATGTTGTAACCTCCCTTTGAATGTGTAGAGTTTGAAATAAAGAACTTCTTTTTATAATAGAGATAAGTATTTCACTGCACATTGATTTATGCATACTGCTGTGCCTCTTTGAGTTATGAGTCGTGTTCACTAACCTGTATCCACACTTCCCCCCGAGGCAGCCTTTGACTGCTCATCCATATCTATCACCGAGAGTCACGTGCAGAAGGGGTATTTGGCCCGGTTGCTCAGGATCCATAGTAGGTTGGGCCCCGGGGCATCAGGAGTAAAAGGCCTGAACTACACGCTTGGGCCCGGTAACACCTGCATGCCCCATGGTCCTCTGAAAGGGGTTCTGACAACATCCATTTGTGAGCTTGAGTAAACCATGAGTAATAGTAAGTATCGGGCAGATATTCCATATTTTATGGATCCAAATGATCTTCTTTTAAAGTTAGGATACCAGTCAGCAGTGCTAAACTAAACAGTGCTAACTAAATAAATAAACAACCCAGTATACATATACTTTAAATAAGCAAACTTAAGAGGGCTCTAAAGCAGAATCCCATTCATACATTACAAAACGCCCTCACCTGCCAAGGTTGAAGGTTTTGAAGATCTGCACATGAACTGTTGGCAAAGGGACCTTCCAGAGGTTTGCATGAAACCAGATCATCCAGGGCCTGTGCCAAAGCATAGATGGCGTTGTATGCAGTAAGAGTAAATCTAGCATTATAAACTGATGCATCTAGACTTTGCAGGTTTTCTGTTCCTCAGCAGAATTTCTTTCCATTTGATGCATTTTCTGCATCTGTTCTGTTCTGCTCTCCAACCCAGGTGCAGTTGAAGACCTGCTCCCAAAACCTTGTTAGGAAGATGTCTCCAGGAGTCTTAGATGGATGGATTCCATATATGAATTCCTTAAAACCAGGGATTTCCCTGTTGGAAACTGCAATTCCCAATGTGCCATTCAACATTTCCCACATTTCCCTTGTGGTAAACATTGAGGAAGGTGTCAAGCTTGTAATGGTAATCCACATTTTGTCCATATAGCCCAGCATTGACATTTCTTTCAGCACTGGGACAATGTGAACTTCAAAGGCATAGCAGACAATCACAACAGCGGTGGATCGACGCAGTATCCCCATTACACGGTCCAGGGATGCACGGCTGGAAGCTGTTGGCAGGGTCTCAAAGAACTCAACACAGATCCGCCTTTTCTCTGCCTCTTGCTTCAGCATCTGCCTGCCTTGGAGACAGATGTCATTGTTGGAGATCAGAATCCCTATCCATGTCCATTTAAATAGTATCAGAAGCTGAACTAGAGCCAGAGGCTGGATGGCATCGCTGATCACCGTCCGAAAGAACGACGGGAATTGAGTTTTGTCACTCAAAGCAGGGAGTGCAGCTCCATGGCTGATCTATTTAAGAAGGACACAGTGAAATAATCATTTTAAACTGTTCAAGGTGAGTAGTCTGGTAATAGGATTTAGTCATGAATGTAAATATACTTTAAAAACAAAATCCAAGCTTAAGCTTGGCAGTGAATGTTTAGTTTATGCTGTTCATCTTATGATTGAAGCACAGAGGAAAACCACTAAATTAATTTTCGAGGTTTACTTGTGAGCACTTACAAACCAAAGCCTAGTAATTTAATGTGGCTTGTGGCACTTCAAGTGCAATTGCTTGCCTCTAGATTGTTTGAGCGTGAGAGGCTATGCTTTAGGAATTAAGATTATTCTCTACAACAAATTTATCACATGGCATTTGTTGGTTTTTTTTGTGTGTCACTGGTAGAAAACAAGCAATGCCTTGGCAACACAGAATGAATATAATATACTGATGCATCCCTGAACATTACAATGATTTGGTGTGCTTTGAAGTCAAACAGCCATGTGGTAAACCAAGGCTCCCTGACAAATGAACATATTGTAATAAGTAATTTTAATAATGCATGAAGAAGCATATGTTAGCTGCAATAATAGAATAAATAAATTAAAATCTAGAAAAAAAATATGTTAGAGACAATAGTAGGACACACAAATGAAAAAGTCTGGAATAGCAGTGTTGGTTAAACCACAATGAACTAATTCTTCTGGAAAAATAGTAAGCAAAGTTCGATAAATTCGGTTACACCAATTTTTCTGCTCATTTCTGGTCTCCATGTGTGCCTGCTTCGGTGCTGTCTGAATATATGAATGTTGTGTTGAATTACATGTGTGTTGCGTGAGACTCTATGTGTAGTGAGGTGTGTATGGGCCACATGGTGCCGATTATGATTTATAGAAAATAAGTACTTCTTCTATAATAATACCTAAATTCTCTTCAAAACATTACAGGTGTATCTAAGAATTCTTAATTTAACAGATATCAGTTGTTAGACCTGGCATCCTTGGCGTGATTTCTCCTGACTTTTTGCCTTCTGACCTCCTGTTTTTGACTGTTTTGCTGACTTCATTTTTGCTGGCTTTAGGAATGTAGGCACTTTACCACTGCTAAGCAGTGCTAAAGTGCATGTGCTCTTTACTTAAAACCTGGTAACATTGGTTTAGCCACAATTGGCATATTTGATCTATTTATAAGTCCCTCGTAAAGTGCACTACATGTGACTAGGGCCTTGAAATCAAATGCTTCTAGTGGGCCTGCAGCACTGATTGTGCCACCCACTTAAGTAGCACTTTAAACATGTCTCAGGCCTGCCATGGCAGAACCTGTGTGTGCAGTTTTAGACTGCCATGTCGACCGGGCAAGTTTACCTACTTGCCAGGCCCAAAACTTCCTTTTTATTACATATAGGTAACCCATAAGGTAGGTCCTGGACAGCCCATTGTCAGGGTGTAGTGTATTTAAAAAGTAGGACATGTGATTTTAAGTTTTACATGTCCTTTTAGTGAAATACTCTTGAATTAGTTTTTCACTACGGCAAGGCCTATATCTTCCATAGGATAACACTGGGATTGCCTTATTACATTTTATAAGTATAATTTCCAATTGAGAAGAGATGGGACCCCCAGATTTGGTGTCTCTGGAATCACAATTTTAAAACACAACTTATGGTGAAGTTGGTTTTTAAACTGCTATTCTGAAAATACCACTTGTAGAAAGTTGGCATTTTCTTACTGTAACCATTTGGTGCCTTCTGCCTGTCTCCGGAATATACGTCGGTGGTGGGTGACAACTGGCTTCCTGCTTTCCCTCTAAGACTGCCACACACAAAGGCAGAGTAGGTGTAACTGAGTGGCCATCTGCATGCAGATGGGTCATCCTGAGAAGGATGGTAGGGAGGAGCTGATACTTACATCTGAAAGGGATGTGGGATTGGAGCCAGGGCAGGAAAGGCAGGGTCTTGTGCACTTCAAAGGCATCTCTTTGAAGACTCACTACTTCAAAGGCCCAACTGGGTATAAGTACTGGACCTCTGACACCACCAGAGCAAAACACTTCTGGAACTGACGACATTCTACCAGGAAGAAGAACTGCTGTGCTGCTTCAGGGACTGCCACTTTGCTGAACTGCTTGGTTGTGTTGGCCTGCTGCTTCTTGCCTGGGAGTGAGAAGGACTGGACCTGCATCGCTACATCCCAGAACCTAAGTAATCTCCAAGGGCTTATTGGCCTGCCTCCTGTTTCTGAAGTCTCAGGCACATCAAAGACTTCACTTCAACCTAAAAAACAGCACCTGGACTTTGCTTGCTACAAGTCATGCTCTGCCAAGTGGTGCCAACCCAGTCCAGGGCCCTTGGAAGTGTAAGTATAAACTGCTGCATCTGCCAGAACCTGCACATCAACGCTGCTGCGCCTTTCAGAACCGATGCAACTCCTGCTACAAAATCAGGATCAATGCATCACTGCTGTTGCAGGGACCCAACCGGTGCATCGCACTCGGAACGGCTACATCGTCTCCGGAACTACAGCTTCGGAATCAACGAATTGCCGCCACTGCGTGGAGAAGATCGAAGCATCGCCTCTCCAGCGTGGATCAACCTGGCGAATCGCCCTCTAAACCACCACACTTTGGGACCAGCGCTTCACTCATGGGACCGATGCATCACTGCAGTTGCATTGGGAAATCCGGTGCAATCTCCCAACAGCGTGGGGATCACCGACGCTTCGCTCGCCTGCACCCCGCATCTTGTGCTTGTGACCAGGATTAAGGTGCTTTTACCCAGCCGGCCCTGCGTGGGTCCTGTAGCCAGCCTCCACTCCACTGCGGTTGGCCTGAATTCTTGACTATGTCCCGGTCCAACACAACTGGTTAACTCTTTGAGCCCTATTTGCTTCTAAGCACAATTTTTGCATTTAATCTTTAAAAATTCATATCTTGACTTCTGCTAATTGGATTTTTGTACTTTTGGTCATGGTTTATTTATAAAATTATTCTTTATTTTTCTAAACCTGTGTAGAGTCTTTTTGTGGGGTTTTCACTGTGTTACTGTTTGATGTGTTGCACAAATACTTTACCCATTGCCTCTTAACTTAAGGCTGACTGCTCTGTGCCAAGCTACCAGAGGGTGAGCACAGGTTAATTTAAAGTGTGTTTCTGACTTACCCTGACTAGGACTGCGGTTCCTGCTTGGACAGGGTGCATACCACTGCCAACTAGAGACTCAATTTCTAACAGCAGTGTTTGTGAGTTTGCCAGGTGCATACGTGAATAGTTCATACAGTCCAAGTATTGTCATTGTAATCTGATATCTGGGGTTCAAATTGGATACTGGGATTAAGAGGATTACAAATACGATCATGAGAAGAAAAATCCTGGGCTAGGTGAGGTACGTGGAATCCGCCAGGAACTTGAAGCTATGAGCTGTAAGACAGCATTATCCTTTTTATGCATTAAGTTCAACATATTGAATCACTTTTCTGGCTTTAGGGTCTACAGCTACTCACAGTGAACAAGAAGATTATGACAGGCTTTGTTTTTGCTGCCAATATAAACACTTTATTCACAAACACTACTTTTGACCCCATGAATTGCTAGCTGGTGTACTGTACTTGTGTTTTTGTACCCTTGGAGCAGCGCTTAAACACAGGGCTAGCACCTAGGAGAAGGTAGGTATAGTCATGAATATTGCAGGACACGAGTGACCATGGTACTAAAGGGTGACTAAGAAGTCCTTGGTATGATTCTGTAATGAAACAAGAAGCCAGTGCCAGTTCCACCCAAAGGGTGGAGGAGCGTCGTCCCGCCTGATGTGAGTGCAGCAGGTACATGTAAAAAAAGAATGGTCATTATTATTATTTTATTACAGGCAGCGACTGTCAAGCGTGAGGGTGGGGGTGGGGCTGATTGCAGGATCAGGATGACTTGTGAGGCTGGCATCCAGTTCAGAGCGCTCTTGTCGAATTGGCCAGCTGTTTTGCGATGGCTAGTCCGACATGCGCATTTCAGACCGCACTAATCCCAGTAGTGTTAAACTGCCTGGGGATTGCAGGCACAGGCACCTAGGCTCAAAAGGGGCACGGGTTAGCCTACTCAAACCAATCCTGACGCTTCGCTCATGCTGAAAATAGCATGAGAGCAGCTCCAGGATTGGTTAGGTTTGCGTTGGCTGTAGGAAGTCAACCAACTTCCGGTTCTTCCCTTCACTTTGAATCCCGATCAACCCTGAGCGCATGCAGCACACACTTCCAGCCTCTGCCGGCACTTCCAGCCAGACTAAGAGCAGCCACATACAAAAAGTGGTGGGGTGGGGGAGGTGGGGGTCGGGGAGAGCGCGAGAGGGGGCACAGGGGGCACGGGGGCGAGGTACTGTCTATAATAATAATTTTTAAAAAATGTTACACTTCCCATCTGCCGGCTGCCTCCCGCGTCGTGCCTAGGTGCAGGGACTTCCTTGTCCCAGAAGACACTGTGACTACGTCCAATCCAGCACGGGGATTGGACTGAGCAGGCTGGAAAGACGCTCTGCTCAGGTCAGGGAGTCTGTGGGGTTTTTCTAACCTGACTGTTCAATACAGCCGGGTTAGAGAAATCTAAGTGCGCATGTGTGTTTTGGTCGGCCTGAGACGGCAGGCCAAACACACATGAGCACTTATGGAGTGCACGTGGCACTCCTCCTCCCCCCTCCCATGCCTCGGCCCCACCCCTCCCTGCACACGCTGGCTCAGCCAGTGCCTTAAAAATAAAAGGATAATGAAATATTGTTTCAGTTTTTTGCTGCTGGCTCTGAGCCAGTGGGGCGATGCTCCTCTGCCATTGCGGATGAACCGCTCCTGCTAAGACGCAAGGTACGCGCAAATAACGAAGCAGCTGTGCGTGTGTTTACACTTACAGTGCTTTTAACTTCGCTGAGGAAGGGTAGGATATCGCACATGGGATACAAAACGTAGGAGGGGTGATGTAAACAAAAGGCTGACACGGCCCTCAAATTCATTGTCATTAATTCATTGCTCGATTAGGGTCACACAACTAGTAGTCAAACCACGTGCCTTTCTTGTTACAGCTGTTGTCTGCCGTTGTAGGAGAGCATATGGTCTTCTGTGCACTGTGCTGTCGAGTCCTTGCATCTCTTGTGTGTCCTGTGTGTTCCAGGCCTCGAATGCCTTGTACTAAACATGCTTTCAGCTACTTCTGCTGTTAAGTTCTAGGGATGCCACGCCTTGCTGGTCATATGCGTGTCTTGTTGAGAACAAGCATGGCGCACCCTCGGCAGGTCCTCACAGGCATGCTTTGCACATCCCACTGCCTGGTACCATGTGAAGTGCACCTTACATGTGCTCTGTGCTCCACTCCCGTGATTGGCTCGTGCTTTCCAGCATGGCCTGTACTGCCCTACATTTTGTGTCCTGTCTGTTCCACGCCTTATATACCTAGTGCTGTTCCTGCACTGTCTGCCCTAGGCTTAAGGTTAACAGATGAGCACCATTTGCAAGGATCTGGTCATCTAATGTATTCTGGGAATTGTAGTCTTTGTTTAACTCAAATACACCTATTGGACTAACACAAACGAATACAGTGATTTTTAAAAGAAAAACCAAAGAACTTGAAAAAATGGAACAGATTGCATTTGAAATAAGTGTTTTCATTTAAATAATATATACAGTAGCAGAGCGCCACAATATAATTAATAACTGTCTATACCAGGGCATCGTCACAGAGTGTACGGAAATCAGGTTTGTTTTTTAAAAGATGAGGAAAACCCATTGTAACGTGGAAAAGTTGACACAGAGCCTTTGAAAGTTATTTAGTGATTAGAAATGGAAAGATCTATGCTGGATGGAGGAATATCACACAATTAGCCAGCTTTTGGGAAACTGGAGGCCAGAAACGTTTCGCCATCTTCCTGAAACTGAACTTAACGCTCGTGACTTTGGAAGAATATGTTGAAGGCGTAAAGAGACTGGAATGTCACTTAAGAGAGGAGCCTAGTGCAGTTAGCAGCTGAACGCCACAAATTTATTTGTGCAAACATGGAGAGCATACGACTGCTAATCTGTATGTGGCTGCTACATTAGAGTTTGAAAATTCAGTAGCTAACTTAAGTTAAGAAATCAAATTGTCACTGTTATTCTCGCAACTTGGTGAAAGATTGCTGTTAAGTAGAAACTCCTCCCTAGAAGAAACAATTTCTGTAGCTAAAGGTTTAGGGGTGAAAGTTCAGTGTGCCCAGCAATACATAAATGCATGAATTGTAAAAAATAGGGCCATTTTATTTGGGTAAGCAGAGCACAGGTGAACCTAGTAAAGGTAAATCTTATTAAGGGTGAGCAAGAAGTTAATGAAAGGATGTTGTGCGTAGTGTTGACTGTGGATGTGAATGTTGAAGCAAGAAAGCTTGAAAAAAAGAGACCACCGTATTGCGATATATGTGTTGGATACATCCAAATAAAAGTTATGGCGGATTCAGGTTTGTCAGTAACAATTTTGTCAGAGGAGACCTATAAGAGATTTTGGAAAAATATTAGTTTAAGTAAGTCTACGGTAGACTTAGTAATCAATTAGTTATTGTGGAACAATGGCACAGTTTAAGAAAAGAACACTGGTACTGGTGACCTGGTTAGCAGGAACCCAGTACACTTTCAACCAAAGTTGCATCAGATACCAGGCAAAAAGTAGGGGAAACCACATCAAATAGGGCACTTTCCTACACACATGCACCCATTTCTCTCTACATCACGTCCATATGCATATATTATCAGCTTCAGTAGCCTTCTTTTACTGACTCCTGAATGCACTTCCTCGCATCTCCTTCATTTCACAAACCCCAAACACACAACGCACTGACTCACCTGTAAGCACTGTATTTTCATTTACTTTTGCCTTCTCAATATTTTGGCAACTGTGTACTTCCTCCTTCATGCATAGTTGCACAGAATCACAATTGCAACTGGAATAAGTGACCATTGCCAATCCGACATGTGCACTCCACATGGGCTGCCAGCCTCACAAGTCATCATGATCCTGCTATCAGCCCCTCCCCGCTCGCCCCACCCTCACACTCCGACACTCACTGCCTGTAATAAAATGGTAATAATGACCATTATTTATCTACATGTACCTGCTGCGCTTGCAGCGGGTGAGGCGACGCTCCTCCGCCCTTTAGGAGGAACCGCCGCTGAAAAGTATGGTAAAAGAGCGATACTCAGGGGAGTGATAAACACAAAACTAGAAAGAAAAGCCATTGTTAAAGAAAATGCAAATGAGATAGACAAGAAAACCAACTAATCTTGAGCAATGGGCAGACCCAAAGTCTACTCCGAGTGTTGGAATCGTACACAATAGCCTTTTGACATCAGCTAAAACTGATAGCCGGCCACAATTCGGAAATATCTGGCACTGGGTTGCACGTTAATGGATATGCTCTAAAACCCGGCTCCACTGGGGACTATTCCAAAACATGTTTCACTTTGTGTTGTGGTGAAAGCATTAGTAAATTAGAGACTTGCCTCATACCTGAGGGATCCTGTTGACCCCAAGGACTTTGGCCATAGACACAGCTCCTGATGAAGGAATGTCTCCGATGAAGGCAGCCGGTTTGGGTGACGAGCTACAGCTGTAGTTTGGGGTACTCTTGTTCCTGCCTGAGAGCAGCCACTGCGTCACTTCGATGGTCTCAGCCTCTGAATGACAAGAGTCAAATATCTGAAACCCCAGTGTTGTTTTAGGTAAAAGTTTTTTATTTTCATTGACTTCATTGGTTGCAAAGACCATGGCCAGGACGGTTTGATAGAAGTCAACAGAAATCCTGAAGACACAAAAGTAAAGTAAACAAACGTGAATTGAGACTGCAGTTAGGATCTGCCTGCTAAAAATGAACAGAGGTGAAATGTTGATTTCACATGAAGTATTATGTCTCTTGGAATGGAATAGCATTATAGGCAATTTCCAGAGAAACTGAAAGTTTGCATTTTTATTTAGCAAAAAGGTCTGTAAAGCATTTGTAAGACAATAAACTTAAAACATCTATGTATATCTGTAAATAAAAATAAAAAACAGCTTTCTAGTAGACTGGACTATTGCACAAGCTTTATTGTGTGCAGTCCGGACGAAGACAATTGTAAACCACATGCTTCAGGGGCTGTCTAAACATGTTGTTGAGCTTTTCCAAGAGACAGTATATAAGACTGAGGTTACCCTCAGATGGAGATGGTGTTGTCGGTGGAATGTCGTTTCTAAGCCAGTGCCTGATGGGTTTTGTACCCAGGAAGCCTTTGGTTGTAGTCTTAGAAATCTGAAGTCTGAGCTTAAATCATTTACTGGCTGTCAATTACCGAGGTTTTAATATGAGGATTTTATGCGCAGTCTGGTTCACAGGACCTCTGTAACTGTGCATAGATTATGGGGTGAATTTACAGCAGCCACCAGAAGAGTCTCTCCCTTGCATACGTTTATAGAGGGCCTGGCATCTCTTCTCTTCTAATTAAACAGGTCAGATTTCAGATCTTTGTCTACTTACGAACAGTCAACCAACAGGATCTTGTTTAGCAAAGCTAGCAATCTCACAACCTTGCAAAGTTGTATTTTAAATTGCGGAAACATTCTGGGAAGTTGATGTTTATTAAAATCCTGAGAAGTAACAAAGGGAGATTTAAAAGAGAGCTTTCTATGTACCTGGGTTGTTCCTCCCCCCATGCAGGCCTAGAAGTGTCAGCTCTGGAGGTGGAAACCTTTGTTTTCCAGGCCCTGTGGTTTTCTCCTTTTCCACTGCTGGAAATGTCACTGAGGGACTTCTAGCTGCAGGGAAAGGAGATGCAGTCGCCAAACGGTGGCCCTAGAGGTTCCTGCTGCCACTTGTCTGGTCAGAGACATTCGTCTACAGAGAAAGCTGGGTGGGCAAAGTGAATCTTTTCTGGAGCACTTTGTAAAGTGCGAGCTCGACAGAACTCACCCAAATACAGGGGTTTAATTAAAATATCGCCCATCTCATGTCTGGTGTTTAATGTCTCATTCTACAGTAACTTGAGTTACATGTAACTTGTTGATTTAAATTCGTTTCCAAATGGCATTTCTGATTTATTGCTTCCAATTGAGGTAATCGTAAAATAGGAGGTTGTTCAGGAACATCAAACGAAAGTATTCAAATAAAAGGGGGTCATTACTTTTGGCAGCGTCTCTGAGCTGGAGGGTCCTTGAAATGCAAGTTGGTAGCAGGGAAGAAGCTCGCTAGATGAAAGGGAACAACCCCCCCCGAAGATCAGGTCTCCCTCCATTGAGTACGCCTCCATGTTACGGCTGGTAAGAGCGCGCTCTGGCGTGGGGTATTCCACTGTAGTTGATTCCTCTGCACAGAGGAGAAATAGAAGAAACACTTCAGATACCGCCATCTCTGGCTTTTCCTTCAAGGAGTCAGTAACCCCTGTTCTAGGAAAGAAAAAACAAAAGTAATCTTACTGATTTACACATTCAACAGAGGGCAGAAGACATAACTGTGTATAGTACAGTCAGTACTTACAAACTGCGCTAATTCCACTGAGTTTGGTCGCGGGCCGGGAACAGGGGCGGCTCCTCCACGTGGGCAGAGGAGCGTCGCCCCACTGCTTTCTCGCAGTGCGAGATGCAGAAACATAAAATGGTATAAATACCATTTTATGTTTCTGCTTCTCGCACTGCGAGAAAGCAGAAGGGTTTGGTTGGGGGCGGGTGGGTTGGGGAGGAGTGGCTAGCCCAATGTAATGGACGCTGACTGTTTAGTCGGCCCCAGGGCCGACCAAACCAGTCATGAGCACTCTCCTGTTTTCTCCATGCAGCCTGCATGGAGAAAACGGCCTCCCCATAGACGCCTGTACGGACGGCATCCTAGCCAATCACAACGCTGCCATTGCAGTGTTGTGATTGGCTTACGGGAGGAGAGGGAAGCTGCCTGCTTCTGCTTCCTGTGAGCAGAGAGAGAGCAGGAGATGTGACGCGGGACCGGAGGCGAAGGTAAGTTTTTATTATTCTATTAAATTAACCCCACCCCCCTCCCCGCGCGACCCCCACACCCGCGAGTCATGCCAGCCACGACTGGCCGGGAAGACAAAGGCCACATAGGGGCCTGCGATGAACTCCATACGGGGATGTGGGTCTTTGGGAGCAGGAAAAAAAGTCTGTGAAAATGCACAGCAGCAATTGGCTGGCGTGCTTTGAAGCGCCCAATGGGTAAGCAGGGGCATGGAGGTAAGAGAGGTCATAAGCAGTGGCATGGGGAGCCGCTGCACAATTTGACCTCTCCAAGCGAAAGCCCGCCCACCCACCCACATCTGAATGCGGGCGTCGCAGACGCACGGGAATTTGGGAGAAGGGGTGACGGCGATAGCATGCATAGGGAAACACAAAGATCAGTAGCCCAGTAGAAAGAGTGGCTCAAAACAGTGTCCTTGGGATGCCTCACAGCAGGAGCACTGGGAGCAGGTGATTGGTCAGCAAGGGTCGGGTTCAGGCAGACACGGCACTTGCAGCCCGGGCTGGACCTGAAGGCCACCCACACAGATTGTGGTAGCAAAGGAAGCCTAGAATCCACAAACACTATTCACCTGCTAAGGGGCCATCGTGCAGAATTGGGACAAGTCGTGCTGTCAAAGTATTAGTGTGGACTATGACTGTGTAAATAATGTCCAATTATGCTTTGCGATGATAATGACCAAGTAATGTGTGATAAACCATGTATCCTCAAGATATAACAAAACTGTCGCCTGATTTGCACCATAAGTGGTTTCAGCGTACTCAATAAAGTTTTAAGGTGCTCAGGCCGGCCGGGAGGGACCAAGACCAGTCGCACATCTGGGAGGGGATAAGTGCACATTGCTGTGCCCAGACAGCACTTTTTACCTGGCACAGGGCAGAAGCACTTTCAGCAAAATCTGACAGGGGGCTGTCATGACATGGCCTCATCACATGACTTAAATGATTTCAATCTCCAAAAACAATGCCTGAATTAGAGTTCTTTCTTTTTGGAAAATAAAAGTATGTGTCCGTGAGCATGAGGGACCTGTTTTATCTGGCCAGTAGCATCATGTTAAGCGTGGCGGTTGTAGCGGACAAGACCGTCCTAAAGACGACAGGCCTTCAAGCACCTTTGTAGTCACTGGCAGTGAAGGTTGTTGACATCCTGAAGATGTATGAATTGTATGTAATGAAAGTACTTATCAGCAGAACAACAGTGCCTTTAAATGTAGAAAAAAATATAAAAAGGATTGTGACCTGAAAGACCGCAATTGACAGAATCCACTATGGTCCCACTGGGCGGCGACAGCTGAATACAAACAATATTGTAAAGCTGCATGTACTATAACATACAGAAGCTCAGTGGGGACAAAAACTTGAATAGACTAAATGCTGATTCGGCTTTGTAGGGGCACAGCCACTACTTCTCTTATATGTTTTCCCTGAAGTATATGGGTCCTTAAATAGGAGCAGAACTGTACTTAGGTTATTTTGTAAGGTTAGGAGTGGACTTCAGAACATACTAAGGCCTTGTGATTTAGGTAACGGGAAGAGATGCAAACAGATATTTGAAGAATTAAAGGCACGCTATATTCTGTCAAATATCCAAGCAGGTGACTCCGCATATTCATTAAGTTGGACAGTTTCCTTTTTGCATCTAGACAACAGTGGCAACCTAAATAAAATCATGGGGACTGTGTGCAATCTTAGTTTGAATGACAGCTGTATCTTGAGACTTTTCTACTCCAACCCAAGCATCCTTCTTGCAATAGAGGAGAAAAGCCTATATGAAACTATGGTGCCCTTCAACCCACTACCTACAATCATATCCTGTCTAGCAACTCCCCGAAGATGTCGGCCATATTGTAGTTGTTCTGCCACAAGTGTAGCACCAACGTGTAAGATTTGGACATTGTTTATGAGTACAATGCCACAGATCATCTTTGAGGCAATTTAACTGGCCCCTTGCCGGTTGGTATCTGACAAGGACAATCACAGCAGAAGCTAAGTTAGGCCCCATTACAGTCAAAACACACCCAATGTTATGTCTGATTTTAGCAACAGTTTCCTGCACAACACAGAGTTTTAATAAAGATCTAGAGTGCTGACCTTGCTCACAGAATGTGCCAGCACTGGGGCCATGGTGCTGGAGAAGGTAGTGTTAGAATACTTACCTGCTCTGCGAAAGAGGGTGAATATGTGCTTGGAAATGACTCTCATCTCCATTGCTTACATCTACTAGAAAGGAATCCCTTTTTGCAGGAAATAGCCAAAATATTCTGTAGCTTTCCGTTGGATTCTCTTATACATTTGAAGCATTCTATTACTGTTCAACCTGTTTAAAATTGTGTAATCAAGAACACGTGTGACTCTGATTTTTAAATAGCTGCCTGCGTTCTTTAGATAATCATAGAAATTGAATATATGGTTTATTAGCAGTATGTCTACTTGTTAATTTAAGCAAATTGAATGGGATACCTACACCATACCCCTTGCAAATTGAGAATTGGTATCTATTTGCAAAGCCATTCTAGGACTCAGCAAAGTCTACCAGCTCCTAAAAGGGCTTTAGTACATCCAAAAAGGCAGTTTAGCATTCGTAAATACAAAATCAGTGTTTGTAATCGTTAAACTGCTTAGCACCCCCTTCACGTCCAAACAGTAAGTCCTTGGCAGGTTCTAACTCTTTGAATACACAATTATTCATTTACTTTTAAATGTGTGTGTTTTATCTACAAATAGCATGCCCCCCCAAAAAAAAAATGCACTCTAATGTTTTAAACTAAAAGCCAAAAAATGCCTTCTTTGTCTACCAAATTGTTATCATTTTAACACTATAGAGGTGTTCGGTGCCAGAGAGAATGGATAGTCTTGGGAAACAGGTGTGGAAAGGGGATGCTTTTCCCTTAAACATATGTTATGCCAGAAGTGAGTAAAAACCCATATTTCCCTACACATTTTTTAGATAGGGCAGCTCATGTCATTCATGCAACACTAGGCCTTGAACTGACAAGTTATTGTAAGTGCACGATTCACCCAAGCATTGGAAATGTTTTCTCACACGGGTGTAAATTTACAGAAAAAATATTGTCTTTTTAAGTTTTTCTGGAGCACTAATCATAATTTCAATGAAAACACTCTGATAGAAAACAGATTTTCCCCAAGGAGAGTTCACAAAATCCCAGATGGGAATCAACATTTCTCTCTGACTGAAATAACTTTAAAATACATCATATGGGGCTTCCAATAAATAATTTAAATTGTGACTGAAATCTTTTGTCACCATCTTAATATTCTCTTTTATGTGTTTCCCAAAAACAGGCATTCACCCCAAAGCATTCAATCATAAATAAATGAGGAACCTTTGATTACTGGGAGTTCCACAGCTGTAGAAGTCCAGCCACCAGCGTTCCATATTTTAGGGTGTTAAATCGTATCTTGTTGGGCCTCACCTAAAGGCAGTGGCGGCTCCTCCGCTAAGGTGGAGGAGCGTCGTCCCACTGCTATTTGAGCAGTGCAAAAATAAAAATAAAATGATAATAACAAGACGCTATTATAATTTTATTTTTCTGTGCAGGACTGGAGCCGGGGCGGGGCTGAGCTCGCCAGAGCAGAGTGAGGAACGGTTTGCTAAACTTACACTTGAGTATGTGTACTATATTTCTGGTATTCACAAACTACTAGTTTAACTTTACTACTAATCATTTTACGACTGCGGAGACTCCGCACATAAAAAAGATAGGCCTGTCCCATCATTTTATGTGCGGACTCTCTGCAGTCGTAAAGTTACTATTAGTAAAAATTAAACTCGTAGTTTGTGATTACCAAAAGAGTATTATACTTACACAGAAGTGTAAGTTTACCTTTGTGACTCAGGCCCAGAGTCTGCTACCCATGAGTGTCAGGCGCCTCCTTGGACAGGATTATAAGCAATGCCTGTGTTTCGGCACATGTGCTGCTTGGCCTGCTTCAGGACGTGCAGTCAGCCTTTGTGCTGTATTAGCTCGCACCTTGGGCCAATATTTGTCGCTTCCACGTAACTGATCCAGCAAATATTCGGCCAATGCCATACTCGTCTGCAATAACAGAAGCAAGTTCCAGAATACTTTCAGGATTATTAAATACAATCAAATAAAATCAACCTGTATAATTACCTGGAAAGCCCCTAAGCAGGTGGTTTCATTGCACACATCAAAATGCTGATGGATTACTAACAGGCAGACACATCCAGGTGCTACACAAACCACTCTCAGTACAAATCGGTATGGTACCTCATGTTAGACTATCAGAAAGGCTGGACATCCTCTCTCTCTTTCTTCACATGTCTCATATGAGGTTGGCAGTGATCTTATATGAGACAGGTAAGAATGGAACACATTTGAATGAATGGCACTGGAGAAGTTTAAAGTGACACATGTTATCCTTTATATTATATAAAGAACTTTACCAATTATTGGGATTCTGCAATGGGCAAAGTGCAGTCAATGTCAGGATCCAGATCTCCCTGAAAGGTTTTATCAACGGGTGGAGAAATCATGGAATCCACTCTGTAATCTGTCTTGGAAGTACGTTGGAGCCCTTACCGCTTGCAACAAGTCAGTCCTAGTGCTTAGAATACTTGGTTGGTGGTCGTTCAGTGCAGGACTCAGTGCTTCATTAGAAGGTGTGGATCTTCAGCAGACACAGATTGTGTCATTAATTGAGGAATAATCTTAGCACCACTCTGAGGACAGCTTTTATGCTAAGTACCTCACCTCCCCAATCAGCTCACAGGCACATGATTAGAGTGATATCTTGTCATGTTCCCTAGACAGCCCCTCCCCCTTACAGACCCTAAAGAATCGTTCTCTCCTTATAATTGTCAGTTACCATTAACAACAATTTGACAATCCCCAGAGTATACATTATAATGAAATTGCTGTTATTGAAGATGTGATTTGCAGATGGCAGGTGTGTGGTGATTTGTGAAAAACAGCATTTAGGTTGATTACTTTCTTTGGGCCTCATATTCCAGAGTCCAGTCTGGCTGTTGCTTAATTAGTTCCCATGCACGTTTTATTCCTACACCATGTTAATTGGCTGGCAATATTCACTGATCACAAGAGAATGCTTGTCAATATTTCACTAGAAAAACCAACCATCTGCCTGATGCCTTCCACCTGGAAATCAGTCATTACTAATTTCTTAATGAAAAGTGTGGCCTCGATTTTGAGTAACTCAATGAAGTTGATGTATTTACTGCATATGATAAATACTGTTACGTATAGGTGAGATACTTACCAGGGTTAATACATACATCCTAATATGTGTTCGAAAATGGAGAACTGCCTCCAAAACTGGAGCTTTCCACATGGAAATCAGAATGTGTTGAAATTTTCCTGTGTCTTCTCTGCTGACAAATGTTGACAAGGTTGACTTATTGAAATCTGTCAGGGGAAAACTGTAGATGTACGGTGCTTACCAAAGATCCAGAATTTCGATCCCAGCACAAAACTCCCTTTTACAAATGGATTGGAATTTTCCTCTACCTTCTTAATCAGGGCCTATGGATCTCGACTGCACACATTTTCACTACTCAGGACGTGAGCCAATGGCACATGAGGAGTGTCACTCATCGACACATTGATAGAAAACTCTGGGGCATATGTATGAAGCCCATTTCCCGTTGCGAACGGGAAAAAGCCTTTTGGGATGTATCATCCCAAAAGGCCCTCGCAAAATAGGGAATCGCAAAATTTGCGATTCCCTATTTTGCGAATGCATTTAAGGAATCGCAAATTGCGATTCCTTAAATGCAATGTAGAAAGCACCCAAGGGGCATATGTATGAAGCCCATTTCCCGTTCGCAAACGGGCCGATTCTCAGAATCGGCCCGTTTGCTGATCTGAACAGCCTTTGGGATGTATCATCCCAAAAGGCCCTTACAAAATAGGGAATCGCAAAATTTGCGATTCCCTATTTTGCGAATGCCTTTAAGGAATCGCAAATTGCGATTCCTTAAATGCGATGTAGAAAGCACCCAAGTTGTGCGATTTCTCCTTAAGAAATCGCAAATTACCGCCAACTTCAAGTTGGTGGTAATTTGCGATTTCTTTGAAAAATGCACTTTTGGCATTTTTCAAAGTGCCATGTGGCGCGCATACATGCCCTTAGGGCATGTATGTGCGCCACATGTGCACACATGCTCATTTCAGGGGTGCAACAGGGTGTCCTTATAACACCCTTGCACCCTTGAAATTGCATTCGCAATTTGCGATTACCTAATGGGTACTCGCAAATTGCGAATGTCTTCCCATTCATTTCTATGGGCCTCTAGGCCCATAGGAATGAATGGGAAGGTATTCCTTAATTGCGATTCGCAATTTGCGAGTCGCAATTAAGGAATGCCAAGGAATCGCAAAATATTTGCACATTTTTTATTACATCCCGTTTTGCGATTCTTAAATAGCGATTCTCTAGAAATCGCTATTTGAGAATCGCAATAACAGTATTTGATACATATGCCCCTCTGTCTCTATCTTTGACCACAGTATCTCAGCTGCAAGTACATTTTAGTGCTCTTTAGGTGTCCCTCTCATCTTTATGTGCGCATGAATGTACCTTACAGACCATCAAGGGACCTTTAGTTTGTCTCGCTGAGGTCCATCTAGCATGGATGTGGAGCTTAGCTAGAGTTCAAAGAAATATCATTCCTGATATTCATTCTTAATTTGTCTGGGGGAGTTCTACTTCACATCTCTCTCTACCTCTCTCTTGCTTCATGCATCTGTCACCTCACCTCTGCCTTTTCTTCTGTCTTTATCATGCAATTCTCAAACATAGATTTATCTGATCTCTTGGTCCTTTGTTTTGAGGGATATTAACAATATAGTTGTCAGGGATAGTCTTGTCATTCAGTCTTGTATGCTAGACTGCGCCCCGCTGGGGATTCTCGTGCACTTGCCTGGGCTCTTGCGACTTGTTTGTGTGGAAGTGGGAGGTGGTGTTATCCACTGAGGTGTTGTTTGTTGCTTTCCGGATTAATTTGGTCTCAGATCTATTTTCATTTATCATGCACGTGTCCCTACTCTTGTGCATCACGTGGCATGATGCATTATGTCGGTACTGCAGATTGTTGATGGAGTACTCCCTTCATTCCTTGCCCTGTTTAAGGTGACAAGGCCTTAGTCCTTGCTCTATTTCAGCTTGCTGGTGGAGATGTCAGCCCCTGCTTGAAGTTGTCACCCCTCTCCTTCACCCATTGTGTGGTCACTTCCCCCTGTGTGTTGCGTGGCCAGCTCCGAGTGCACCTTGGACGCCATGTAGTCACCCTCATCATCATCTTTGCAAGCATCACTGGGGCTGTCAGTGTCATAGGATGGCACCTATCTGCCTTCATGCTCAATACCACTTGACTTAGATTCCCGCAGATGTCAGTGGTAGCAGCTCCATACCGCACTCTCGCTCCACCCCATTTTCCCATCCAACATGCGGACTGCGAGCTCCTTGTCCTCCTGACGATTTCTGCACCATCTCCAATCCACGAAGCTGCTGGAGCGAATTTACCTGTAGGCAACACAATCACTTCAGCTAACTTCCCATCCTTGATGCTACACAGATTCATGTCAGACCCTTGCATTTCCTTTATTTGCTGCAGTTCAAGTCTACTACTTGCTCCTGTAGAGTCACCATCAATGGCGGCTAAGGAATGATCTTTGCAAGGCAGTCAAGCTACTTTGGGCACCTTCCTGTTTTTCAGTGGCTTGCAGGCCTCTCAAGTGCTGGCAAGCTCACATATATTTGTTTTTCTCTGCTTTCTTGGTTCATAGTTCAGACTCACAAGTCAGAGGAGTCCACTCTTACCGCCTAGCTTACGCAGAGTGCTGCCTCTTGCAATACTCCAAGGTGGCATTTTGCGCTCTGTTTTGGCAAGCGAGCAGTGTGCCTGCATAGGCAACAGTCTCCCACTCCAACAATAACAACAGCAGCAACAACAATGCACACAACATATAACTCTGCCTTAGACCAAGCCAAAGATGAGGATACAGTGAAATTAACTGCAATTGGCAAACAAAATAATACGCTAACTTCAAACCGCCAAAGGGGTTTTAGCACCAGCAGAAGAACTTTGCAGGTAGCAGATTACTTTCAGTGCTCCAGTTCAGAATCAATGTGCCCCACTGCTGCAGCTAGTAGGTGGCCAAAAAGACTCCCATTTAAAACACTAAGGACCATTTGTACATATGTATTGTTTAGCGATTTCCAAATAGCGATTTTAATCAAATCTCTATTCGGAAACTGCGAATCCAAAAGTACAAAAGTTTGTTTTTCTTAATCTGTGAATCGGTTAGATTCACACTTGATATATTGGGATTTCCTAATGGGGAATTGTAGTAATATAAATATGTATTAGGAAATCACAAATAGTAAAAGTCGTGTTTTGGTAGCAGAATGATGACCTCACAATAAGGAAGTGAATAAATACACCCTCTTCCTAGTGTTCTGTAACACAGAGGAAGGTAGTGTTTGTCAGGAGACAGTTTGTAGAGTTTTCTTGGATTTTTGGCCAGCAACTAACATGGTTGTTGTCTTTTTCATATGCTGTTTACATATGAGTATATTTTTTTGCAAATCAGAAAACAATATAGGACAAATTTGTGTATGGATACTTCCTTTTGGCTTTAAAAAATAACAACATGATTTCTTAATAAAAGTATTTTTGAGTTAAAAAAGTTTAGCAAACATGTATTTCTGTGTTTTTTTAACCTTATTTTCTTACTTTAAGAACAATTGTCAGTAATCTCTGTATGGCGTGGTCTACCCTCAGCAGCATGAGAGCCATCCTGTTGGGGTTGTATTTTTATTTTATCTTCCTCAGGCTCAAATTCTGAATCACTCTCCACATTGTGAAGACCACTCCTAATAGCAAGATTATGCAGGAGGGGGCGTGGCTTGCAGCTCAAGATGGTGGTCGCTTAAGTGACGTGCTCTGGGCCGGGGCACTTGATCCGTGCACTATCCGGTATTCCCTACCACCTGACAGAGCTGAGATTATGTGGGGCGCTACCTGCCTGCAGTGCGCTCCCGATGCAGATGTCTCCGGGCCGTGGAGGGGCCCTCTGACCCGCGTTTGGGGGCGAGTGGATCTCTGGTGCGGCGCCTCTCTGGGCCTGGAGGAGGGGCCTGGGACGCACCGCTCTTGCGTGCGGCCGCGCCGGACATTGCTGCCTGAGGAGGGGCTGCCGCTGCGGCTCGAGTCCCTGGACCGGGGCCTGGTGCCCGGTGATTCCACTCGCTGCCCGCACTCTTACTTGGCCAGCTGCTACATCGTGTGAGGTTTGGGACGAGTCGGAGTGCCCCGGCAGCGACGTCGGAAGCTGTTGGGCAGTTTTCTGCGCTGTTGGCCTCACGCTGCTGCTACTTGGCCTCCCGGGCCGGAACCGGGTACCCGACCCTCCACCTGCTGTCTGCATCGTTCCTTCATTCCACCCTGCATGGAGTGAGGTCTGAGGTACATCGGGCACCCCTGCTGCGACGCCGGAGATTGGTGAGCTGACCTTCAGATGCGATCTGGTGCGGAGTGGCTGTGGCGGCGATTCTTTCACCTGGGCTGGCTTGTGTGAGTGGCGCCCTTGCCGCCGGAGTGGCCCCGTTGAGATGGCGGACTGAGCTGGAGTGGAGGTACCTCCGGTGCCCTTCTATCGGGTTCTTCCTCCCATGTGCGGGCGAGTGTTCCCTGAGAGCTGCAGCGAAATGCCCTTTTTCCCCCTGAGTGGAGCTGGAGGGAATGCGCACGATATCCAGCACGCGGGGTGAGCCTTTGCTCGATGTGCACAGGCTGGGGCTGCTTTCATCTGCTGAACTGCCTGTGACAGTACGGCTTCCTCTGCCTGACAGGGGCCCATGAATTGACTTGGTCCTGCGAGGGGTGAGCTGCGCGCATGGTGAGGACGCTCCGGGAGGAGTGTTAACCCCCCCATAACTGTCTGTTGGCTCGAGATTACCGAACGCAAGGAACACCGTCCTGCTGAGTACCGAATCCGCCTGGGCTACAGTGGACCATGGGCAGGGGGAAGCCTCGGACCGCCTCGAAGTCGAGCAGACGGGGTTCTCGATCGCCGCCCTCGGAGTCCTCATCCAGCAGATCTCCGTGGATGGAGGCAGCACAAGCGCCCACCCCCGTGGGGGATAAACTAGACGTGATCTTGAAGGAAATTCGTGAATCACGCTCCGCACTTGAAAGTCAGCTGGGCACCCTCTCGGTGGACCTGAACTTACTCAAAGATGACCACCGTAAGTTATCCGACAAGGTTAAGAATACTGAACACCTGCTGGACACAATGGGGCCTCAAATCATTGATCACGATGGCCAGTTGAGGGAAATGCGGCAGCAGATAGAGGCCTTGCACGCCCGTGCTGATGATGCGGAAGGGCGGGCGAGGCGAAATAATCTCCGAATAGTGGGTCTGCCTGAAGGTACGGAGGGGCCCAATCCGACAGACTATATCGAGGACTGGTTGAAAAATGTGGTAGCACCCACGGGCCTATCTCCGCATTTTACTGTGGAGCGAGCTCACCGAGTGCCTGCGAGACGTTCAATACCCGGCTCGAACCCGAGTCCAGTGTTGGCGAGAATATTGAATTATAGGGACCGTGACCGGGTGCTGCAGGCGGCACGGGAGCAAGCTCTGCTACTAGTGGAGAATGTGAGGGTGTCCATATTCCCAGACTATACGTTGGCTGTTCAACGAAAACGCTTCTCGTTTCTGGAAGTCAAGGCGAGAGTCCGTGCGGCGGGCTTGACATTTGCATTGCTTTTCCCAGCCAAACTCAAGATTAACCATAACCAACGGTCTTTGTTCTTCGACACCCCTGCGAGTGCGTGGGAATGGCTGGACAGAAATTTCCCGGATGTACTACCAGAGCGGAGAATGGATTCTACGCAGCCGAAATCTCAGCGAACCCCCCGTAGGCGGAGGATAGGCATGGTCACACAGAGCGCGGGGGCTTCTTCCCCGCCCCACCAGCAGGTGATGGAGGGGAGGCGAGAGGCCCTCCGGACGGCCGAGGCACTCAGACTCCCAAGACCAGAGATTAGTACTAGTCCTTCAGAGACGGCCAACTCGGACTCCGACTCCGGGGGTAGCATGGCCTTGTTCCCGTCTGTATCTACTCAGCTCAGTCAAGACCCATTGGGCTGAGCTGGGAGGGTCTTTTAAAAGAGGACTGATGCTGCCCTGCTGGAGCTGTGCCCACCCACTCCAGCAAATTAATAATTGTTATGCTTAACTTCGTTTCTCACTGATCTTTATTATGCAATGTATTGGTGGTACCCTTGCTTACACATGGGGGGTTATAAGGGGATCGTATCTTAACGTGTTGCCCCGGCCCGACTTGGGCATGTATTTCTAATATTGTTTGGGTACTTTGTGTATTACACACGTAGCCCACCCCCACAAGCGACAGCAAGAGTTTTATGTGTAGGATGTTAACACCCTTTTTTTGCACAGTTTGGTCGGATGAGGTTCTGTCGTTGGACCCAGTATTGAGGATTGTTTATGTTAGTTTAATGTTTGCCGCATATTCTGATTTGAGGTTCTGGGGATGGGGGTGGTGGGGTGGCGGTGGGTCGGGGGTGTTTGGGGTTTTTTGTACCTACTAATGTCGGTTGAGAAACCGTATACAGTCATATCCTGGAACGTTAGGGGGATGGGGTCAGCCGTGAAACGACATAGAATCGTAGCCCAACTACATCGTCGCAAGGCTCAAATAGTGTGTCTCCAAGAGATGCACCTCGTGCAGACAGAAACCAGTAAGCTGCAGAGGAGGTGGCGGGGCCAATTTTATGCTACAGCGTACTCCGCCTTTTCTAGAGGGGCTGCAATATGGTTACGGGCGGGAATCCCCTTTGCTCATTGTGAGTCCCGAATAGACGACCAAGGCAGGTATGTCCTGATTTGCGGGACCCTGGATGGTAGGCAGGTAGTGCTGGGCTCCATTTATGCTCCAAATGTGAATCAGGATGCCTTTCTCTCCAGGTTAACACAGGCACTCTCAGATTGGGTACAATACCCATGGTTGTTGGGTGGGGACTTCAATGCTGTATTCGATACACACTGGGACCGTTCTCACCCCCCCTTGCCGAATACCAGTGCTGTGGCTCAAGCTGCTGCTTTGACTAGATGGGCACAGGGATGGAACCTTTTAGACGTCTGGAGGTCCCAACATACGAATATGCGGGAATATTCCTTTTACTCCCACCCACATGGACTACACACCTGATTGGATAATTTTCTTTGCACAGTGGATCTGTCCTCTGCCGTACATCCGAGTACATTCCTTGGTAAAACCATCTCTGACCATAACCCTATAGAATTGACATTACATTGGGGTAGGGTCCCTACGCCTATACCAACCTGGCGGCTGCAACCCGTGACCTTGGAAGATCAAGTATTTCGTGCTAAACTAGCTGACACTATCACTACATATTTTACTGACAACGAAGGCACTGCTTCGACTAGATCGGTTGAGTTGGAGGCATTTAAGGTCACAGTACGGGGGGCTGCTATGGGAAGCTTGGTTGGGGTCAGAAGAGAGGTGACCAGGGACTTGGTGGTCTTGGAGGACAAACTGCAGGCGCTGGAGGTGGCGGCTCAGGGACAGGTGTTGGGTGTTGAGCAATTACAGGAGGCAAGGATTCGGCACGCCGAGTTATTAGAACGTCTCCGGACAGTCGACTTACATGGGTACACATTGCGTACTCACGCTGAAGCGGATAGGGCGGGCACGTTACTGGCATGGCTGATTGCTCCCCCATTAAGTCCCACTCCCATCTTGGCGCTCTATGACGCCCACCACTCGTTGCTGACTTCCCAGAGTGTCATTAATAAGACTTTTCAAGAACATTATGCTAATCTGTATAGTGCACAACCTTTAGAGAGGTCGGAAGAGACGATTCAATTCCTAGCGGGTATAGACCTTCCCAAGTTAACGTACGCATCGGTTGAGCTATTGGCGGCACCAATCACTATAGCGGAAATTAGAGTTGCAATTAAAGCACTGGCACGTAATAAGACCCCAGGGTCCGACGGCCTACCTGTGGAATTTTACTCCACCTATGTGGATGTATTGGCCCCGAAGCTGCTTCAATTATATGTCACCTCCCTAGAGGAAGGTACGCTGCCCCCCACTACGAAGGAGGCCATAGTTATATCCTTACTAAAACCAGATAAGACCCCCACTGACTTGGCGTCGTATCGGCCGTTATCCATCCTCAATACGGAATATAAAATTCTAAGTAAACTTTTGGCGTCCAGATTACTCCCTCTGTTGCCTAAATTAATACATACAGACCAGTGCGGTTTTATCCCCAAGCGTAGTACTTCTCTTAATATTCGTCGGTTACATGCCCTGATGCATGCAGTGATGGGGTCATTCCCGTTGGCCGGCTGCTTATCCCTAGATATAAGGCAAGCGTTTGATACATTAAGCTGGTCATACATGCTTGCAGTGTTGGTCAAGTATGGTGTACCCCCCGAATACTGCAAATGGATTCAATTGCTCTATACTGATCCCACAGCCTGTGCCAAGTCGGGACCGGTTATATCACCTGCATATCGTATTTATAGGGGGACACGTCAAGGGTGCCCCCTGTCACCCCTTTTATTTGTGTTGGCGTTAGAACCAATGGCCCAGAAATTGCGATGCGAGATGGTCCCATATTGCATACCGTTACCACCAGTGATGCACTCAGTCTCGCTTTACGCGGACGATATGCTGTTATTTTTTAAAGATTTTGGCATGAACATGCAACCCCTTGCCGAAGTGTTTTCACAGTTTGGGGATATTTCTGGGCTGCATCTGAATGCCACAAAGTCAGTAGCATACTCCTTCTCCGGCACATACGAGGGTACCCACTTGCAGTTTGGTTCGGCACAGTTCAGTCTGGAACCTACAACGTTCAAATATCTCGGAATACGTATTTATAGGTCCCCCGCTGACACTATTGATGGGAATGTGGTGCGATTCATAAACTCGCTCCGTTCGCAAGTGTCATTTTGGAACACCCTGCCGTTGTCACTGGCAGGCCGGCTAGCAGTGTCCAAAATGGTCATGTTACCTAGACTCTTATACCATTTTGTGAATATCCCTGTGGCCCTGCTGGCCTGGATCTTTCGGACACTAAATACATTACTAACGTTTTTGTTATGGGGTAAGGGGAGACATAGACTAGCACTATCCAAGATGCAGCTGCCGAGCACCGCCGGCGGTATGGGAGCACCCGATTTTAAAACGTACTGTATTGTTGGGCAGCTGCAATGGCTGGCGTATTGGTTGGCGGGACATAACTTGTTCGAAATAGGATATACCTCGGCACATTTGCAGCAAGGGAGGTTGCAGGCACTGCTGTGTCCCGGAGCTGACAAGATACGAGACCCTCCTTTTCTATTGTCCGTTGCCTTACACTACTGGAAGCAAGCCCAGAAATCCGCAAAGGTCTTGAGTCCGTACGCTCCTAACATCCCCCTCTGTGGTCTACCTACCTGCCGTGGTGTTCTGTCTGCTGCTAGGGTACGGGACTGGATGCAGGCGGGCACGTCCACAATTGGGGCTTTCTTCCTTGATGGCACGTTAATGCCGCATGACGAATTTGTCCGTACTAATGCGGTGCCGGAGACTCTGTTTCTCACGCACGCAGCGGTGGTGCACTATATCCGGAGGTACTGGTTGGTGGCACAGAGCAAACCCCCTACATTTCAGTTGCTGCGGTCTCTCCACATTATGGGCCATGGACGCCAGCTGGTACGCTGGTTGTACCACGGACTGTGGGAACATCTACAAGTATCACTATTGCCTCTCCGTCAGAAGTGGCAACTAGCACTGGCAAGGGAGTTAGAGGATAGGGAATGGGACGCAGCCCTAGAACATCCCCGACGAGTGTCTCGTAATTTTAGACTGAAGACAATACAGTTACTAATATTCCACAGGGCTTATCTTACACCACAGGCTATTCACGACATGTATCCCTCGTCCTCTGCACAATGTCCCAGATGTGTCCATCACACTGCCGATTTCACTCATATGCTGTGGTCATGCCCTGCCTTGGGAAGGTTTTGGTTGGAGGTTACTCAAGGACTCTCTAGACTTGCGGGGCACACATGTTGGGATACCATGGAGGTGTGCCTGTTGGGTCTCTTCCCACTCCCGAAGAAGGCGAAACTCCTACGTCGCTTCGCAGGGTTAGCTTTGATGCTTGCAAAACGATTAATAACGCAGCGTTGGAAATCTCGCACGGCACAACGCGAGGGCAAATGGAGAGAGGAGGTCATTAAAAGGGCGGTGGCGGAGGGGGAGGCGCTCAGTTGTGAGGAATATAGGGGATTAAGGAAATTACCGATTTCCTTAGAATGGGCCTAGGTTCTGGAACAGTTCAAAGCGAAAACAGGCGACGATGCCACGGACGCCCCAGACCCACTGTTACCCTAGAAACAACTACTGGATCCTTACATGGAGGACGGGTGGGACGGGGAGGGTCTAGGGAAGGCCCCCCCCTCTCTTTTTGCCCCCCCCGTGCCCTCCCCACCCCGCCCTGGGTCACACTAGCGGAGTGTTACCTGTATTGACCCTCAGGAGCCTATCCCGACGGGACTGACTGGAATACAGCAGCTAAGTTTTTGTTTATGGTTGCGGGTTAGTGGGGAGGGCAGAGTTGCGGGTGGGGTACTGGGGGCGGGTGGTAGGGGCCAGAATCGATGATAAACGGAGTACTGAGAAAGATTGTGTAAGCCAGATTATGGTGTACTCATAATGGGATCATTGACCATGGGATCATGTATCACATAGTTGTCATCCGAACTGCACCGTCATGTAGGCCTGTGATAGAAACTACTGTTGATTTACATGTATGAATGCACTCCGAAAACGGAACCATGTAATGTAAGACGATATATCTCTTAAAACCCTAATAAAATTGTGTTAAAATAAAAAATAAAAATAGCAAGATTATGCAATATTGCACATGTAGCAATGATTGATTTTGCAACGTATTTCTGAACGATAATGGAGTGCTCCACCACCCTTGTTCAGACACCTAAAGCTTCCTTTTAGTATTGCAAAGGTCTGCTCTCTATCAGCGCGTGTAGTTTTGTGAGCATGGTTGTCTCGCTGCTCATTTCTTGTACTTAGGTTTAAATATTGTGTTAAGATCCAGAGCCGTAATACATATGCACTGTCTTGTAAACAGTTAGGGAAGCTTATATTAGTATGAGTTATTACTTTGGATGGTAAACTGGGTGTAAAATATTTTATATAGGCTTACCAAGTAGAAAAGCATTGCCAAAAGCACATTAGGACAGCCTAATATATATCCCACTATGGCGGAACATATAGAAATCATTTGTGCTGCTTGCAAATCGGGCAACAAGGATGGTTATCATACACGAGGCCTCACACACAACCAGTATATTGAGGGAGTGACTATTCTTGTGGTTTCAAAAACTATATTTATCTGCAGATGGTAGATGGATAGCAATATATATATGTACCATCAACACATTCTATAACATTTGGAAAATGCGCCAGATGATAAAATACAAGTTTTGTATGCTATATGCTGAGGTGCAGGAAAATAAATGTAATCATTAATTTTGGACAACAATACCAATAAACCTGTGGAAGAAATGTGAACAGCACTTTGGGACACTGCCCCTAGTACTACTATTACTCCCTGGTAACTTCCAGAAGCTAGAACGTGTAGGCAACACAGTACACAGTACCTGCACATGTGGTGGAATAGCATTGCTTCTGAAATCAGGTATTAAATTCAAAATCACCTGACCATTAAGCCTGGACTTATCAAATATCTCCTCCTCACTTTGATCAAAAAGGGTTACCCTAACCCTTAAAATCCTCCCCTGTCTCCTCTCTGCATACCAGCTAAAATGGTCATTCTTCTCACCTGAACATACAAAGTCGCCATTGTGAGAGGCCCTGATGCATTTTGGGCCACTTTATATAGGTTGCACTTGATAAACACTTGGTTTGATTTGGTGGTAATTGCATTTCCTAAAACTGCATTTTGCGACGAGTAACAATTAGGAAATGCTTCATTCATAATATTTACAAATCGCAATTTGGAAATTCCTATTTGCGATTCCTTATTTGGAATCGCAAAAATTGTTATTACCAAAATAAATAAATCACAAATTAGGCCTTTTGTACATAACAGAAGGGGATTTTGCATTCACAAAATAATGATTTGCACCACTTCAGAATGCAAAATTCTTTCATAAATCTGGCCCGAAGGGTAGTAAAAGAGAGGTGATATTTCGAACCTCATAAATTTCATAAAATGCCCTGCAGATTGGAACTCTAGTGCAGTCCCCAGATTTAGCTGCTTCTCCAAATACCTCGACTGCAGAAGACTCCTCATCGGACACAGAAACAGAGTTGGAACTTGCAACTGATTTAACTTGTGCGATCATGTCAAATTTGCTGTCGATGATTATTACAGGGTTCCTGGTATAGGTTCTGGGTGTGGGTCTGAGTTCGGCCGCCACCTGTTGGAGTCCCATTGTGAGATGTTCTTACCGAAGATCACTACTTCTGTCTTGCCGGTGTTGAACTTGAGACAGTTGGCTTCTATCCATTTAGCAACTTTGGTCATGCAGGTGGGGAACTCATTTCTTTCTCCATAGATGAGTTAGTGAACTTCTGAGAAATAAGGTACCTGGCTGACAGCTTATGTTCTATCCATAAAGAAGGAGAAGATCCAGTTGAAAGAGGGTTCATGGATGCTAATCTCGTGCAGGCAACTGAAGCGGATGGAGTGTGAGACTGTCTCAAATGCTGCAGGGAGGTCCAGAAGAAAGATGACTGCCGTGTCCCCTCTGTCAAGCACTATGCAGATGTCAAAAGCAATGATGAGTGATGTTTCTGTTCTATGCTTTGGCCTGGATTCCAACTACATGACATTGAGAAGTTGGAGGTTGCTGTAGTGGTTGCTGAGGTGTTGGTTGATTAGTTTCTCCAAGACCTTTGCTAGGTATGGTAGGAGGGAAATGGGTCTGTAGTTGGAAGGCCTGGTTCGGTCAGCAGATCGTTTCTTGAGCAGGGGCATGACGGTGGCAGGTTTCTAGGTGTCCAGAAATCTGGCTGAGCCAACGGACGCCTTGAGGATATGTGTTAGTGCTTCGCTGATTAGCAGGGGTCCTATGGTGAAGGTGTGATGGGGCAAGTGTCAGATGGAGCACCTGAGCCGATGGTCTTCATGGTACCAGTGATTTCGACGGTGGTGATGGCAGGCCACGAGATCAGGGTTCGTCCATCAGCCATTATGGGAAGTTGATTTGTGATGGTGGCTAGGTTTGGTTGAGGATTGAAGATGTATGTGGAGGTGATTTTGTTACAGAAGAATTCAGAGAACTTGTCACAAAGGTTTTGTGAGATGGTGTGGCAGCAGTGCAGGAAGCGATGGCAGGGGTTAAGAGAACAGAGTAGTGCAGCACTGTATCAGTGAGGAGGGGGTGAACCAGGATTCCTGGTGGTGGGCCTGGTCCAGGCATGGACAGACGCAGATGGCTTGCGTTTCACACTGTGGCAAGGGGAATACAAGATTATAAATAAATGGAAGGAAGAAATGGATATGCTGCAAAAGACCATATCATAGCATATATTTCTGTTATCAAATTAAGCCCAAATACTTTGCAATGCTATACACCCGTTTTCAATGTTATACGCCCACTTGCAGGGGTATGTATCATGAATAGGGGCCCATGTATATATTGCTGTACAGAACTCTCTCAAAGCACTTCTGATTTGCCAATGTCTGTTGCTACAATCTGATCCTATGTAGACGTCTGTCTCCAAAGTAGCTGTATTCCATTATATGTCTGAGCTGCCTCGATAGGTAGGCACCTATCTTGTTTCCCTGATTGTATGTGTGATTTTTAATTTCTTAGAAGGGAGAGTTCCACTTTGTATTCATTGTATTCAATATACTTCTTAGGTATATGACCTTCCATTGCAGAGATTTCGTGAGATTTTGTTTAATATCTTTCTCAGTGAGTAAGGCTATCCTGACGATGGTGTGCTCTGTGTTTCTAAATATTGGCAAGGGAACCTATACGTATTCCCCTAATAACTATTTTAAAAGCATCCAATGTTTTAGCCCAATTGGTTTCCTCTGGAAGAATATTCTGAAAGTATTCAATAATGTGCAACTTCAGTTCTGATTTTAATACATGATCTTTTAATATCACAAGGTGAAATATCCAACGCCCTATGGGAGCAGAGTTTTGATCCAAAAGTAAGACTAAGGGGCCGATTCCGATCCCGGTCGGAGGCGCACCTAACACCATTCGCCCGGGAAAAAAACCAGGCGAATGCGTGTTTCCTGACCGATTCGCACATACGTCCGAACGAGCAAGTACAATGCGCATAACTGCCAAAATCCCGACCCAGTCGCACTCACCCAATACAGCTCCTGTTCTCCGACCGATGCGGATCCGGAAATGCAGAATCGAGTCGCACGGAAGCCCAAATGCAGCCCCGTCCGGCCGGACTAGTACGATGCGCCTTCCATACGTGCCGAACCCGTCGCTACGCACGGCACGTCAAAGCATCCGGGAGAGAGTCGCACATAAGCTCCGATTCGCGCCACAAGACGATCCACGGCTACGAGACGAACACGCCAGCGACGAGGACGAGGCGAAGCAAAGAGAAAGACGAACGAGACGAACCAACCATGAATCCCATCGCGCAGATCCTACCAATACTCTACATCTATTACCGGAACTGGTACGGACACGTACGGCGCAGAAGGTAAGTCAGACACCCACCACACAAACAAACCACACGTACCCGACAGACAACACACACACATAGGGATGCAGAAATTACTTACACCAGCAACAGCAGCACCATAGGGGCGGGATGGCTATCACCAATGCCACATACACACATAGGGGCCTGGATGCCTGTCACTACTACCACCCCTACTCAGGGGGGGCTAGATGCCTACCACTACCACCACCCCTACTCAGGGGGGGCTGGATGCCTACCACTACTACCACCCCTACTCAGGGGGGGCTGGATGCCTACCACTACCACCACCCCTACTTAGGGGGGGCTGGATGCCTACCACCACTACCACCCCTACTCAGGGGGGGCTGGATGCCTACCACTACTACCACCCCTACTCAGGGGGGGCTGGATGCCTACCACTACCACCACCCCTACCCATGGGGGGCTGGATGCCTGTCACTACTACCACCCCTACTCAGGGGGGCTGGATGCCTACCACTACCACCACCCCTACTCAGGGGGCTGGATGCCTACCACTACCACCACCCCTACCCATGGGGGCTGGATGCCTACCACTACTACCACCCCTACTCAGGGGGGGCTGGATGCCTACCACTACCACAACCCCTACCCATGGGGGGCTGGATGCCTACCACTACCACCACCCCTACCCATGGGGGGCTGGATGCCTACCACCACTACCACCCCTACTCAGGGGGGGCTGGATGCCTACCACTACTACCACCCCTACTCAGGGGGGGCTGGATGCCTACCACTACCACCACCCCTACCCATGGGGGGCTGGATGCCTGTCACTACTACCACCCCTACTCAGGGGGGGCTGGATGCCTACCACTACCACCACCCCTACCCATGGGGGCTGGATGCCTACCACTACTACCACCCCTACTCAGAGGGGGCTGGATGCCTACCACTACCACCACCCCTACCCATGGGGGGCTGGATGCCTACCACCACTACCACCCCTACTCAGGGGGGGCTGGATGCCTACCACTACTACCACCCCTACTCAGGGGGGGCTAGATACCTACCACTACCACCACCCCTACCCATGGGGGGCTGGATGCCTACCACCACTACCACCCCTACTCAGGGGGGGCTGGATGCCTACCACCTCTCTCAGGGGGGGCTAGATGCCTACCACTACCACCACCCCTACCCATGGGGGGCTGGATGCCTACCACAACTACCACCCCTACTCAGGGGGGGCTGGATGCCTACCACTACCACCACCCCTACCCACGGGGGGCTGGATGCCTACCACTACTACCACCCCTACTCAGGGGGGGCTGGATGCCTACCACTACTACCACCCCTACTCAGGGGGGCTGGATGCCTACCACTACCACCACCCCTACCCATGGGGGGGCTGGATGCCTGTCACTACTACCACCCCTACTCAGGGGGGGCTGGATGCCTACCACTACCACCACGCCTACCCATGGGGGGCTGGATGACTACCACTACTACCACCCCTACCCATGGGGGGCTGGATGCCTGCCACCAACACCACCCCCACTCATAGGATGGACAATGTATGACACAACCAGCACACTACAACCTACGGAATGCAAGAAAAACACATCCCCCCAACACCATGACAAGCGTGTGTAGACTGTTTCAAATGCCTACAACACTGAACATGACTTTGAACATACAATGTGACCCACATCACATGTGTCACACATAAATGTGTGTGGCCTCCACAATGCAAGCAGACCATGACCACTGTGGCAATGGGGTCCAACCCCCATCATCACAGTGACCAAAATGTAAGTGTGGGGTCCATAGCTGAAGCAAATTTTGAACACTGTGGCAATGGGGTCCAACCCCCATCATCACAGTGACCAAAATGTAAGTGTGGGGTCCATAGCTGAAGCACATTTTGAACACTGTGGCAATGGGGTCCAACCCCCATCATCAAAGTGACCAAAATGTAAGTGTGGGGTCCATAGCTGAAGCACATTTTGAACATTGTGGCAATGGGGTCCAACCCCCATCATCACAGTGACCAAAATGTAAGTGTGGGGTCCATAGCTGAAGCACATTTTGAACATTGTGGCAATGGGGTCCAACCCCCATCATCACAGTGACCAAAATGTAAGTGTGGGGTCCATAGCTGAAGCACATTTCGAACATTGTGGCAATGGGGTCCAACCCCCATCATCAAAGTGACCAAAATGTAAGTGTGGGGTCCATAGCTGAAGCACATTTTGAACATTGTGGCAATGGGGTCTAAACCCCCATCATCACAGTGACCAAAATGTAAGTGTGGGGTCCATAGCTGAAGCACATTTTGAACATTGTGGCAATGGGGTCTAAACCCCCATCATCACAGTGACCAAAATGTAAGTGTTGACATTGAAAAAGCTGCAAATGCAAAACTGCATGGATGATTCCTGGTCACAGAACAACAAACACATCAGTGGCAAAGTAGTGCTTGTGTCCCATAGCAACATAGATTGGGTGAGGCAAACAGTGCAGTGCAAAGAAGACATACCTTTGGCCATGTGCAGACAAACATCACCCATGGGGGCTGACACTGTCAACATCCATCAATGACACAATGACAGAAGTGACCATCACAATGCAGACCCACATATTTGCACCAATGGGCACACAAATGGAGATATCCTGTGGAGACTGTAGATGTCAGGTGAACAAATACCATACCCTGGCAGCAATGGGACACACAAACAATGATCATTGTGCTGACTGATGACCTAGGAGTCCCAGGGACAGCAGGTGAAACCCACCAAACAACATACAGGCAATGGCACACTAAAGATATGCCAATGCAGTGGTGCAGATGCACAAACACAAACAGGCAGCCCCACACTGCACATCAAACACAACAGGTGAGGGGGGGGTGCCAGTGTCCCCAGGCAACCACACAACACATGATGAGGCCTGAATACCAATTACACAGATGCGCATACAGTGCCACACAAAAGTAACTCATGGATCCAAATCCCCTATGTGGGGAATCAGGCATTGTTAGATGAAAGGGAGCACAAATCACACATGTCACACAAGCATGTAGGAACAGCAACTGACACAGCAAGACACAGACACACCACAGCACTACCCCCAGGGTCCCCACAATGTGGTGACCCTGGGCTGCATGACAATACCACTGTGATGACAAATCTAGATGTCGTTCACACTGTGAACCACAGTCATGTGTCCTGAGCAACAAACTACCATCACACCTACACAAGCACAAATCAATCAGCACGGCCAGTAAGCCAAGGCCAACATGGAGGCAGGGCTCTAGCCGGGCAACAACTCTCATCTGCACACACTCAACACCACACACCTCGACCTCCAACAATGTGCAGCAGTGAAGCTCACATGCACTGGTGACATTGCACATGCACCCATAACAATCCCATGGGGGGGTGGGAACTAAGGTGCAGAAACACATCACACATGGCCACTCAACAAGACTCCTGAATGTCTGACACACTGCACACTACGCTGTACATGGACATGACGGCAATACCACACCAACCAATGGGATCCCAGCCACAGTCACACACCAATGAAGAAGCCAAGGTCACCCACAAAGAACACACATAGACAACTACCAACATTGCAGCCCTGACCCTGAGGAGTGCCAGCAGTCACACACACAACGTGTCACAGTCACTGAAAGCTAACACAAACTGGAAATTACATGACAGGTGTAAACAACAAGTGCCAAGGGGAATCCTGACTGTGTCCCATCTGCGTTTGCCCACAAACTCAGCCCTGACAGCAAACACACCTATGGGTGACACCCTGATGACCAGTAATGTGCCATGCACCCACATCACAGAGAACCCAGGGAGAAGACTTGGGGGGAACATAGGTCAACTCAGCAAGCATCACAAACAGGAACATCACTAGGGATCCCAGCATGCACAGCAAAATGGAAGTGAACACACACAGACATGCTCACACAACACACACCTTGGGCTCAGGCAATGTCACAGGATTACACACTGCCATGAGGGGACTCCACCCCTGTGTGAGGAAAGCTGTGCCATATGTTGCCTCAGTAGGGCTCCATCATGTCAGCAGAACACTTGGTCACACAGTCAACAATTAGCACGAAATGAAGGCTCCCGTGATATCAGCCTGGTCATGGGAGTGTCACCGAAATCATCAGCACAGATCCAACACACATATATAGCAAGTTGCACTGACAACACAGATGAGTCCTTCCCCATTGATGCCCAAACTTGCATGTCCAGTGGAGATGGCCACACGGTCAGGGAAGTAGACAAATTTAACAATGGCAAGCACAACAGATGTGCAGGGGTGTAAGCCACAGATGGAATATTGCAAATGTAAGTAGGAAATCCCATTGCCAAAAACTGAAAACATGACACCCTCATATGCTGCTAAGGATGACATGGATACACTACAGGATAGGACACATTACCCGTGGACCACAGGGGTTCCTGCACAGTAACACTTCATTTTCATGAGACCAAAAATCACCATCACTGCACGGTTAGCATCATCAACATCATGTACATCAGAAGCAAAACCACTAGAGAACAGAAAGTTGCTTTATTCAGCATATGTGAGTCCAAAGGTTAAAGTCCAGAAAAAAAGAAACAAAGGCCAATGGCCAGTCCATACTGAAAGTCAAAACAGGGTGACAGTGGCAGATGTCACCCTACGCATGCCTGCACTGCTTAACACCAGGGACAATCCCCTCGGAGGGGCATACGGGGGGCAGGCCAGGCACCACAGGGACAGGATCAGGGCTCACCAGAAGGAGGCAGGGAAGGGGTGGTGGGTGCTGGAGAGCCACTGACAACTGCAGTGGAGGTGTCTGACATGGTGTGTGCCGGCACAACTGGGGGCATGACTCAGATGGTGTGGGTGCCGGCACGACTGCAGTGGGCCGTGCAGATGGAGTGGACAGGTTCCCCACTGCAGTGCCCAAGTCAGACGTGGTGGTAGTGGACTCCACTGCAGTGCCTACCTTCAGGGGAGGAGAATGGGGTTCAGGTAAGGTGGGCAGGACAGAGGGGAGGACACCGTCTCCACACCAGTGGCACAGACCTGCGCAGCGGGGGTGTGGTGCCGGAAGAGCAAGTGGCAGGGGAGAAGGCCGGATCATTTTGGGGATGGTGTATCTGTGGGTGGGGGAACCTGGGGCAGGGTGTGGTGGGGGCACCTGTGGAGTGGGGGCCTGAGGGATGGAGGAAGGAGATTTGGTGCTTGAGCTGCAGGGCGGTGGCGGGGTCTTGCTCTTCCGGGTCCGGGGGACTTGCGGATGGGTGCCTCAGTCGGTCTGCGCCTGGGGGAGGGTGTCCGGGGGTGAGGGGCACTCCCCTCCGTGTGGGTGGGCTTCCTCTTCCCCCTGAATGCTGTATCAGCTGGATCGGAGGGGAAGAGGCCGAGGTCACTGAGGAAGACCCGCTGTGTCTTTGGGGTTGCAGGTGAGGCAAGGGAAGGGGCCTTGGAGGGAGAGGTAACTGAGGACTGCGGAGTGCTCGTGGATGCGTGTTTGTGTGCCTGGGCCCCATCCCCTGTGAGTGTGGTTTCAGTCCCCTGACTGTGCGTGCGTGTGCGTCTGGATTTTGGCGTGTGTGTCTGTGTGCTGCCTGTGTCTGTGCTGGTGTGTGCCTGTGCCGGTGTGTGTGTGCTTGGGACAGGTAAGGTGCTGGGGAGTGTGGATGGGGCAGAGGTAGGAGGGGCGAGGGACTGTTGGAGGAGGGACACTGCTGCCGTCAGGGAGGAGTCCATGGACCTATTGCTCCTCTGTAGGGCAGACATGCCCGATGAGATGCCCTCCATGAACAACACCAGCTGAGTCAACAGAGTGGTGTGGGCATGGAGGACACTCAGCATCGCTGTCTGCCCTACATGGAGCTGGCGAAGGAGGTACACAGACTCCTCACTCAGGGCAGCAGGGGACACAGGGGCAGGGGGTGCGGTGCCTGGCATGAAGGAGACACGCTCCCGAACATGGGAGCCTCCACGGACCTCGGGAATGGGAGCCGATGGGAGGGCGGTGGTGGTGGTGGCGGGGACAGCAACACTAGCTGGGGTGTGGTGGCTGCTGACACCCGCCTCCACAAGGGAGTCATCCTCCGAGCTGCTGTGGTCCTCAGCTGAGGTGGATGGTGCTGAGGACTCCTCGGTGTGGCTCCCCTCGCCCTCCGTGCCACTGGGTCCCTCCGACCACTCCTCTGCTGCTGACCCAGTCTGGCTCTGCGGCTCCTCCTGGTCCGTGGAGCTGTCCCCTCCTGTGGCCGTGGATGTATCTGCAAACAATAGGGAAACAGACAAACATCAGTCACCTGCACTGACCGCACACACCACAGTAAGTACAGCACATTACAGAGCAAGCCCTGACATCCTTAGTTGAACATTGCCAAAAGTGCTCAAACAGAGTAGGAGAAGCCAATTGTCAGTCTGATGGTCAACCATGGCACTCACATCCCTCCTGGCCTTGCACCCATCTGTCTGGTGTCTGTCGGATGGCAATACCCCAGTGTGGACACATGCACCACCTACACAGTAGTTGGACAGTGCAGAGAACACGGTGAAGCATGTGAACATGCCCACATCACAACTCTTGCCACTGAGTCAGTACAGGTGTCCGGATAAAGGGATGCCCAGAGTCAACTTTGAAATGCATGTGATGCATACCAGCGACAGACACCATGATGCACCCATGTCCTGATAGTCATTGCCACAATGGTGTGCATGTAGCACATGTCACTCCCCTGCAGGATCAGTCATATGAAGTTTCATGCCATGGCACAGGCATGCCTGCTAAGTCATACATCACTGTCTCCAGTCACATGGGCAGGGCAGCCAGACAACAACAGTCTGCACTGTGTCACAATAGTAGGTCATGGGGAATGCAAGTCCTGGAGCTGAACAAGTGCACATGTACATCCCCCACACACCACATCATCTGAACCCTTATCTGTCCACGTCATACCAATTGGACATATGGGAGACCTGTAACACAACCCTCTGAACCTGAGCACCTCACAATGTGCTGTGAATGGGAAACAGCTGCCTGACATTCACATTCGCATACCCCAGTCTGCACGTTCAGGTGATCAAACACCTATGTGTCACACAAGTATCGTCTCCTATGTTCACATCTCCGGTGGCATGATGAGCCCCAAACGAGAAACACCCCAGTAGTCCTGACAACGAAGTCACAGCACACTGACACAGAGGCAGACACCTGAGGGGACATATCACTGAGCACAACGTGTCAGCTGATACACGGGAGTGGGAGTACAGAGTGTATTGTATGGCCTGGAGTAGGCATGACTGTCCTGCCCCACGTGAATGAGGGATGAGCCCTGGACAGTAGGCAGGTGGCTAAGTATGTGTGACACACGTAATATACACACTCCTGGGGCCCAAACATTGTTCCTACCCGCAGCATGGGTGTGTGCCAGATACCCCAGGCACATGTGGTGGATCAGCTCAGCAATTGGACCACATATCAAAGTAACACGCAGATTACATGTCAGAACACAGGCATTGTGTAAGCAATGGACCCACCCATGATGCCCACCACAGAGTTAGGGGAACAAATGCTGTCCCCCACCTTGAGCTAAGCAAAATGCAAGGACACAGTACCCAAGTGACACAATTCCCTGACTGTAAGGGCCACACCTGGGTATCAGATGAGGAGTGGGCAGTGCACAATTGAGGGACATGGGTCCTGGACCACATGACTGATGTACTGTGGAAGTTTAACCAGGCCAGAGGAGGGCACATAGCATGGCAGACAAAGTTCACAATGCAGTCATGGACTCACCCCCTCCTTGCTGCTCTCTGGCCTTCAGCTGCCCATCCAGATCAGGGAAGACCACCGCCAGGATCCTGAGCATGTGGGGGTCAGGGTCCGGTGTCCGCCCCTCCTGCGAGGAGGCGACAGCTTCAGCTGGACCCGTGCGATCCTGCGGGTCCAGCCCCGAAGGTCCTGCCACCTCTTCTGGCAGTTGCGGATCCGGCGCTTGTAGACCCCCACGGATCTCACTGCCCAGACGATGGTCAGCCATATCTGTTGCTTCTGGTGGGCATCAACTTGTGAGGATGACAAAGTTAAAATGCCATTACTACACATTCAACATATCCGTGCATTACACAGTTGGATATACATGTCTCAATCACAGGGGCACATGATGTACACAGGCAGTGCAACGATGGCTATGGACAGTTTGCCAGCAGTTACTACATGGTATCATTGCCTGGGAAGTAAAACCTTGTTTAAATGCACTGTCACTGCACTATACCTGTTCAGTGCATGTAACTACACACTATGGGGGGTGACAACTACTCAGTGAGCCTGCTAGCCAGTGGCGTGCACACTGTAAGTCTTTCTAGTCAGACAACATGCACAGTTAGTAAGGCAGTGGACAGCACACTCACCTGCTCCCCTGCTTTCCCATACAGCTTGCTGTACTGTGGAAGGAGGCTGTCCAGCAGGGCCTGGTTCTCCTCAGTGCTGAAGGCTGGGGCTCTATCCACAGTACGTGCCTTTGCAGGATCCAGAGGGTGCAGATACAGCAGCAGTGATGGTGGCTGATGTCGTCCTGGAGCATGTAGTGCAGGCAAGTGAGCTCTCAGGGGAACAGCCAGCATTATATGTGTGCTGCAGAGGCAGATACTGTCCCATGTGTCCAATGTGATAGGTCCAAGTCGTTTGCATCTTCTGAATCTGGCCAATCCATGGAATTGCACCACTTACACACGCCCACAGCATCCTTCAAAAGTTCAACTTCATGACACCCATGAATTTGCAACATTGTTGTGGGTGACCAACTGAATTCACAGCATCAGACTCGTTAAAGATTTGAAAACGCGTCCGTTGCCAGGCCAGGCCATAGCCAATGGGTGCGCACCGATCGGTCCATTGCTGTACAACGCGTACCCGCTCACATTGTATGCAATGGCCAATGCGTGCGCACCGATCGGACCATTGCTGTACAACGCGTACCCGCTCAAATTGTATGCAATGGCCAATGTGTGCGCACCGATCGGACCATTGCTGTACAACGCGTACCCGCTCACATTGTATGCAATGGCCAATGCATGCGCACCGATCGGACCATTGCTGTACAACGCGTACCCGCTCACATTGTATGCAATGGCCAATGCGTGCGCACCGATCGGTCCATTGCTGTACAACGCGTATTGCGGATACAACGCGTACCCGCACACATTGTATGCAATGGCCAATGCGTGCGCACCGATCGGACCATTGCTGTACAACGCGTACCCGCTCACATTGTATACAATGGCCAATGCGTGCGCACCGATCGGACCATTGCTGTACAACGCGTACCCGCTCACATTGTATGCAATGGCCAATGCGTGCGCACCGATCGGTCCATTGCTGTACAACGCGTATTGCGGATACAACGCGTACCCGCTCACATTGTATGCAATGGCCAATGCGTGCGCACCGATCGGACCATTGCTGTACAACGCATCCCTGTACAAGTCACTGGCATATGTCACCGTGCCTGTCACAGGTGAACATATGCCAGCCACATATACTTCCCAGGGAGTGAGGGGCACACCTACAACACCACAGCCTGTCCACACTGTATCCTAAGGCATGTAAGGCTGCATTACCTGTTCCGTGTATGGGGGTCAACATGTTGTTTTTTGGGTGGCACTTGGGGGCAGCCACTCCCAGGCTGTGCACGTGTTCATGGGGACAGAATCCTTGGTGTGTTGTGCACATGAACACTGTGGTGTGCAACTGTTCATTTCAGGGCATGTGGCATGGTCACATTTCACGGTTGTGTATGTCATGTCACATACCCCCTGAGTCCCATGTGGGACGGTATGTACGTCCCAGGGTGACCCATTGCCACAATTGTGATGGCCCTCTACAGTCTGTGTGCATGTTGTGTTTACAATGTCTCTGATTCCATGTGCACAATGGGAGACAGTCTCCACATCCACGTTGTTTGTGCATGGACTTTGATGTTGTGCGTGTGTGTGTCACAGACGTCCATGTCTGTCCTGCCGAGGCAACAGGGACCACTACCTGTGGGGGTCATGGTTGTTTAGCTGTGGTGTATTCATGATGCACCATGTCATGCCAGTGTCCATGTGTCAATACAGGGTCCCTGGGAATCTACCTGTCGATGAGCTGTGATGCCTGGGGCACATCTGTCCTCACATGTCACTGTGGTGTGTGTTTGGAACGTGACAGCAGTACATGGGTACTGTGACACAGCCTAATGATATCCCATAGCACAACCTGGGACTTGTTGAGGGCACATGTTGAACTGTGATGTTAGATGTTAGCCATGTAGGTGCCATACATGTCCTTACGGTACGGCACACGCATCATGTACTTGTGTCTCGTAATGATGTATCATGTGATATTGAGTGTGGTCTATGCCACATATGTGGGGTGACTGACAATCTTTCTTTCTTCACCTATGCACTGCAGGGCACCAGCTGTCCATCGGCCATTCCCGGACCTTGCAACAGTGGTTGAACGGGACTGCATCTGACGGTACCGCTTCACCAGGCCACTGATTGAGGAATTGACGGTGCGGTTGGCCCCACATTTGCAACCTGGCCGGACATACCCTACAGCGCTGACCCCCAAGGTGAAGGTGATGGCAGCCCTACACTTCTTTGCCACCGGTACCTTTCAACACACTGTGGCGTCTGCTGGTGGGATGTCACAGACCATGTTTAGCCGTGTGCTCCGCGATGTTTTGGAGGCTATGTTGAGATACCTGAACCAGTACATCTATTTCCCTACACTTCAACAACTCACTGACGTGAAGAGTGACTTCTATGCCCTGGGGAGGATGCCGCATGTCATTGGCTCCATTGATGGGACACGTGGCTTTGGTACCACCACAGGCCCAAGAGCAGGCATACAGTAACCGCAAACACTACCATTCGGTCAATGCACTGGTGGTATGTCTTGCAGATATGAGCATCTCACACGTGTGTGCCCGTTTCCCCGGTTCTGCACACGATGCCTACGTGATGAGGAGTAGTCGCATCCTGAGGATGATGTCACAGATGCGGAACCAGCGTGCCTGGCTTGTTGGTGTGTACTGACTTTGTACCATTGTGTGTGTTCTGCAATGTAGTGTTCCACCCTCTTTTCCAAATCAGCTAATGTGCAATTGTCTGTATGTAGGTGACTCCGGATACCCCAACATGCCGTGGTTGCTGTCGCCCCTCAGGAACCCTGTGACACCAGCCCAGATGCGCTACAATGAGGCACATGGTCGGACCAGGAGAGTGATTGAGCAGACATTTGGTCTCCTGAAGAGCCGCTTCCGCTGCCTAGATAAGACAGGAGGGGCCCTACCATATGCCCCAGCAAAGGTGTGCAAGATTGTCATCGTCTGCTGCATGCTACACAACCTGGCAGTGCGGAAGGAGTTGCCTCTCATCCTGGATGACGATGACCAACATCCGCCACCTGTGGAGGATCCTGGGCTGGACCACGATGCCAGTGATGATGATGATGATGAGGGTGATGTCCGCACACAGCTCATCACCAACTTCTTCAGCTGAATGTGAGTATCCAGGGATGTTATGTCAATGATGTGAGTTTGCATGATATGTGTTGGTGGTGCTCTGGTGCTGTTTGAGTGTGGCCATGTGCTACTTGACTGGATGCGTGCAGCGATGTGTCCTTACAGGTAGTCTGTACTCCCCAACAGTGTTGGCATGCTAACTTGGTTCTGGGTGGGTATCTTGTGACATGTATTGGGCATGAGTATTGCAGTTCTGTCCTGTTCTTCAGTGCTTTTGACTGTGTGTCATTTCTGTCCTTCACAGGGTACTTTCAGAGTTGTTTGGTCAACTGTGATCCCCCGACACCGTGAATCAACTTCCAGGGTGGTAGCTGTCGTTTCCCTACAGGTGATGTGCGCCACACCCATGGACTTCCTTTCTTCTACACTTGTTGACTGTGTGCCCACTGCCAGGTGGGATTACCTTGCATCTGTAGTGGTTACAACATGTTGCAAATGTGTAATAAACCTGTGCTTCACTTTGTGATGTGCGTTGTCTGTGGTCACACATCTGACTGACATTTGCTTACTGCACCAGTGGGCTAGTTAACACAGACTGTGAATAGGTGTTGGGTCTGTGCATTGCACTGTATTTCCTGGCAACATCAGTGTAGGCGATGAGTCAGATGGCCCTGGTGTGTATGTGTTGTGTAGCCCTGGTGGTGTGTCTCCCTCATATGTGTCACGTCGCCATGACTCACATGCCGGTGTTGTACTTGCTGTAGCAGTTAGCATGCACAGTGTCATTTCACAGATCATCATCTCCACTTCAGAAACAACGTTGGAATCACAACAGAGGCAAGTATGGTGTATTAGTGAGTTTATTGACATACATGTGTGAGTATAGTGCACAGGATGGTGGGTGCTGTACATTGAGATTGTAATCCAAAGTTCCTAGATGATTTGAAAGTCCTGGTAACAGAAATGTCCTGAGTAAAGTCCACAGTCATCTGATACATTGGTCCTACTTGAGCTCCCCATGTCATGTGGGAGAGTTGTGTTGCGTTCGACAGGGTGAAGAGTTTGGGCACAAAGGTGATTTTCCAGAACAGGTGTTGGCTTCCTGGGGGTTGTGCATGGCCATCAGCCTCTCAGTTGTCCTTCCTCGGACGACCCCTCTTCTTTGGGGGGGGGACCCTCAAGTGCAGGCTGCTGCGGTGCAGGGGACTCTCCGCCAGAGTCATCCGCCCTCCCTGTGGCAGTTGCAGTTGTTGCAGCACCAGATGTTGTGGGCACACAGGGAGGTGTTGACATGTTGGTGCAAATCTGGCAGAGGCATTGTAATATGTCCCTATGCACCGCCGTCTGTTCTTGCACTGTGTCCCACTTGGACTCCATGCGGGACATGTGTAAGTCCAAGCGGGCATGATGGGCAGCCTGCTGCTGTTGAATGTCCCTGAGGATCCCCACTACCTGGCTGAACTCTCCGGTGCTAGTCTGGTACGCATCAGCTATGCGTACCAGTTGTGGGTCATCATGCAGTCCAGACCCCTCTGCAAGCAGCGACCTATGTCTACCACCCCTCCCACCACCCCATGCGACACATGAAGGACCTGCGGTGGCACGCACAGGTGACCCTGGGCCCCCTTGGGGGTTGTTGCTGGTGTTAGTGTCCATAGCTCCACGTTGGGCCGGGGTCCGTGTGCTGTTGGTGGTGGTGGTCCTTGGTCTGTCCGTGTCGGCAGGGGTGGTCTGTGTGTTGGCAGTTGTTGGAGGGGTGGGTGCAGGGGTGCAGCTGGTGGTTCTGCTGGTGCTGCATGATGACTCACTGCGGAGGTGCCAGGTAGGTCTTCGTCATCCGAGGTGGGCAGAGGCTGTTCCACACCATTGAGCTCAGTGTCCCCCGGAGCCTGGGACAGGGACTCCTCAGCGTCTGCTGCTGTGTCCCCATCATCACCTGTATTTGGAAGAGACACACAATGTATGTAATGTTTCTACAGGCATCAATGGTTCATACACCTGACAGTTGTGACTGTACCTCTGGATGCGGGCCTGTACATTGCATTGTCCTAAGTTGTCACAGTCAGCTGTTGATATTGGTGTAGCGCATTGTCCAGACAACCTGAAGCATTTCAATGTGAATGTTGAGGTGTGCATGGCCAGCATTGGTGGTATTTGGTTGACATCCGGACATCCTTCTCCCTCCAGCCCAGTTATCCCACCATGAAGCATGCCACCCTTGCAGTGGGTGCAGGTTGACTCTCAGGATGTCAGTCAGTGGTGTCCTGCTGTTGGTTGGTGGCCAGTTCCCATCAGGGCCTTGTGCTCCCCACAACAGAGCACCAGTGTCAGACATCTTTGAAGTGGCTTTTGACTCCCTGTGAGGTGTGCATGATTCAGTGTGAACTTGCTGGGCCATGTGGTTTGGGGATGTTGTGCTGTGACTCCCACTGCCATCATGCTATTGCCTCCACCCCCCTTCCCAGCATGCCCATACTTCCTTCCTTTTGAGTGTACTTCACTGTGTGTGGGTATGACAGCAATGGCAAGATGGCTGACAGTGGTGTCCTGCTGTTGGTTGGTGGCCAGTTCCCAGCATGGCCTTGTGCTCCCCACAACAAAGCACCAGTGTCAGACATCTTTGATGGGGCTTTCCACTCCCTGTGAGGTGTGCAGGCTTGAGTGTGAGCTTGCTGGGCCATGTGGGGGGGGATGTTGAGCTGTGACTACCACTCCCATCATGCTATTGCCTCCACCCCCCTTCCCAGCTTGCCCATACTTCCTTCTGACTCTGCTTCCCTGTGGGGTAGTGTGCCTGTGCTGAATGGATGGCTGACAGTGTTGTCCTGGTGTTTGTTTGGCTGCAAGTCCCATGTTTGTCACTGTGCTTCCCACAGCATGACCCAGGGTGGTGGTGTGTGGGAAGAGCTGCTGGTAACTATGGTCATAGCTGTCAGTCCTCCTTCCCACCCAGCCAGATATCCCACCATGGAACGTGCTTACATTGCAGGGAGTGCAAGTTGTCTTTCAGGATGTCAGTCAGTGGTGTCCTGCTGTTTGTTGGTGCCCAGTTCACAGCAGGGCCTTGTGCTCCCCACAGCAGTAGCCAGTGTCAGCCATCTTGTCAGTTGTTTTCCACTCCCTGTGATGTGAGCATGGTTCAGAGTGGTGTTGATGGGCCAATTGTGAGGGTGAGCAATATCTGTGACTACCATTCCCATCATGCTAGTGCCTGCACCCCCCTTCCCAGCATGCCCATACTTCCTTCCTTTTGGGTGGACTTCACTGTGTGTGGGTGTGACAGCAATGGCAAGATGGCTGAACAGTGGTGTTCTGCTGTTGGTTGGTGGCCAGTTCCCAGCATGGCCTTGTGCTCCCCACAGCGGTACCCAGTGTCAGCCATCTTGTCAGTTGTTTTCCACTCCCTGTGATGTGAGCATGGTTCAGAGTGGTGTTGATGGGCCAATTGTGAGGGTGAGCAATATCTGTGACTACCATTCCCATCATGCTATTGCCTGCACCCCCTTCCCAGCATGCCCATACTTCCTTCCTTTTGGGTGGACTTCACTGTGTGTGAGTGTGACAGCAATGGCAAGATGGCTGACAGTGGTGTCCTGTTGTTTGTTGGTGCCCAGTTCCCAGCAGGGCCTTGTGCTCCCCACAGCTGAGGCCAGTGTCAGACATCTTTGATGGGGCTTTCCACTCCCTGTGAGGTGTGCATGCTTGAGTGTGAGCTTGCTGGGCCATGTGTGGGGGGATGTTGAGCTGTGACTACCACTCCCATCATGCTATTGCCTCCACCCCCCTTCCCAGCTTGCCCATACTTCCTTCCTTCTGACTCTGCTTCCCTGTGGGGTAGTGTGCCTTTGCTGAATGGATGGCTGACAGTGTTGTCCTGGCGTTTGTTTGGCTGCAAGTCCCATGTTTGTCACTGTGCTTCCCACAGCATGACCCAGGGTGGTGGTTCTTTGTGGGATGATTAATTTTAGTGTGAGGCAATGCATTTTCCCAGGTGAGTTGTGTGTAGTTTGTGTTAGGGGTGTGTGTGGGAAGAGCTGCTGGTAACTATGGTCATAGCTGTCAGTCCTCCTTCCCACCCAGCCAGATATCCCATCATGGAACGTGCTTCCATTGCAGGGAGTGCAAGTTGGCTTTCAGGATGTCAGTCAGTGGTGTCCTGCTGTTGGTTGGTGCCCAGGTCCCAGCAGGGCCTTGTGCTCCCCACAGCAGTACCCAGTGTCAGCCATCTTGTCAGTTGTTTTCCACTCCCTGTGATGTGAGCATGGTTCAGAGTGGTGTTGATGTGCGTATTGTGAGGGTGGGCAATATCTGTGACTACAACTCCCATGATGCTATTGGCTACACTGACTTGACCAGCATACACAGAATTCCTTCCTTTCTGTGGGATTCCCTGTGTGGTGGTTTTGTAGTGGTGGCTACATATCTGACAGTGTTTGTTGGTTATATTTGTGCCACTGCCTAGCTTTATTTGTTGTAGGGTTTGTACATGTCATGACACAGTTACATATCACTATGAGATGGCATGTATTGTGTTTATCTGACTGACATACACATCTTGGGATGATTCTGTTTTTGTTGCTGTGTATTTGCTGAGGGTGCATGCTTTGACTATCCCCTTGACAGTGATGTGTGTGTATTGTCACACAATATTGGGTATATTGGTTGTGTACTCACCAGGCTCTGGGATGTCTTCTAGTCCATATACGCTCACTGGTGGTAGGATGGCCCGCACCTTCTCCTCCCAGGGCCTGAGGTATAGTGGTTTGGCAGGAGGGCCCCACTGCCGGTGTGTTGGCTCAAGATGTAATCCTTCTTCAGTAGGACCCTGACCCTCCTGCGCACATCATACCACCTGTTCTGGATGTCTTCCTTTGTGCGCAAACATGGTGATTGTGCGTTCACCCTGTCAACGATCCTCGCCCACATCTTGGTTTTCTGCGACATGGGGGTCTGTTGGACCAGTGTACCAAACAGCTGTGGCTCTACCCTGAGGATCTCATCTACCAGGACTTCCAATTCACTATCTAGGAACTTTGGATTCTTCTTGGGGGGCATGGTGATGGGTGGTGGTGGTGAGTGATGTGTGTGTTGGTGTGCAAGTGAGGGTGTGTGAGTGTGTGTTTTGCTGGGTGTATGTGAGGGTGCTATTTGTTGAGGTGCTGATGGTGTGTGACTTTTGTGATGGATGAGCTGTGAGTGTGTGTGGTTGCTGTCTGTTGGTGTTCTGTGCTGGCAGGTAATTTGAATTTGCAAAGGATCATGGTAGTGATTTGTGTCCTTTATATGGGTGGAGTTATGGGTGTGTCTTTGTTCCCTGTTTCCCCCCCCCAGTATTTATTGGCTTTATAATTGCTTGTTTGGCCTTTTTTTGTGTGTTTTTCCCTTTGTACTTTTTGTGCATGTAGGAGACGTTCTTCTGACCGAGTCGGACCCGGCAGTTGTCTCGTGCGAGCTTCTCCGAGTCGTTCACGCTGTGTTTATGCTGTTTTATGTGCTGCGTACGCGTCGGTCGCGGTGTATTGGGTTGCTTCGGCTCGCTGTTTTGTATGCGTGTCGGTCGTACGTCTTGAGCTCCGTGCGACTCGGTCGTGTTTTCCACGTGATGCATCGTACTGCGCGGGTCGGAGTTCGCGGGTACGTTTCGTTCGGGTTCCTTCCTGGTGCGTGTCGGTCGGTTCGATTCGCGCGGTTTTCCGGCCGGATAGCTGTTTTCCGCGCGGTTTGGTCGTTCGGCTTGTGTTCCGTACGAGTCGGTCGGATTTTGCACGCATTTCATCGTACTTTGCGGGTCGGGCTGCACCGATCCGTGTCGGTCGGAATTAATTCCGGATCCGAGTCGGTCGGTACGTTTTCCAGCCCGAATCGGAATCGACCCCTAAGTGTGAGAGCATGATCTGACAGCATTATTGGGAGTATTGTATTGTCATGGGCCAGTGTCATGAGAGCGCTACTCCCAAGAGTATAGTCCACTCTAGAATATTATCTGTGAGTGTATGAGAAATGTGTATTGCCTGTTTGGTTGCGACGTTGCCAAGGTCCCCTCAGACCCATATATTTTGCACTTTTCTTCAATTTATTTCAAGAATGCCCTGCATCTGAAGTGCCATTACCCATCCTATCCAGGGAGGAGTCCTCACTAAATAAAATTCTTCTGTAACTAAAGGGTCTCCTGTGGCAAATTCCCCATAGTTATTGAGAAAAGAAACAAGGCAAGCATCATGGCCTATATTTTGGGCATAAACTGTAGTTGTGTTCTGCCTGCCTTGAAGCCAGCCCAAAAGCATAATGTACCTGCCTTCTTTTCAAACCTATGTGCATTTGGTTTAAAGCCAAGTGATCTATTTAAGAATAAAGCCAGTCCATTGTGTTTTGTCTTGCCAGGTAAGTAAAATGAAATAAGGGAAGGAGTTATGTATGACATAATATTCCTCTTGTTTCTTGTAGGTGGGTTTCCTAGAGGGCAAAGAGATTGTATTGCCCTTTCCACAGTTGATGCCAAAGTCCAGTTCTTTTGTTGGGAGTGTTAAAAACACCTAGGCCCAGATTTACTAAGTTGTTGCATCTGGTTGAGTCACCAATGCAAAAACCATTTTGGCATTTACTAAGCCACACAAAGTCAATTTGTGTGCTTTGTGTTGTCGTGTAGTTCCCACTAATCCGTAGGACCTGCGTGTTTGGGGACAACATAAACTTTGGGTGAGGCGCTTAGACTGATTCCAGGCACCCCCGCAGTATATGTTGGCCTAGAGATCAGCTAGCTCACAGTGCCGCCATAAGCCCCCCTAACCCAAACAGGGAGCGAAGGGTTTCTGGCAACCACTGAACATGACAACCCTGACCCCTCAGGGATCGTGGTAACAGATCTGGAAACATTTTCATTCAGTCACTTGTGCTCTCTCGTTCTCAGAGAAATATACACAATGGGACGTTTTCAAATATATTTATTGCACCAACATTATTCTTGTATAGGATACATGTGCTGCGATAATCAGTAGACAAAAGCAGATGAAAGTGATTACAAGCACCAAAAGAGTAAATAGCAGATACAGTTCCACCATGGTGCTAAGACAGTGTATATATGTATGCATATAATACAAGGTAGTATTCAGGCATACTACTACTATGCAATCCCTATGCTGTGTATGTCTAGAGTGTATGTAGGTGTAGAGCCAAGAAATCCCCCACGGGTTAATCCAACCCTTTACCTGGTGGAAACGAATGTAGGACCCCGTCCTGGTCACGAATTGGACACCCCTCACGAAGATGTCAGGCAGCTGCTCAGCGAAGCCTCAGCATACAGGACCTTTTCATGTCAGCGAAAGGTCTAACCACCGGAAATACTTCTTGAATTATAATAAAAAGCATCCTTGCAATGTACATGCAGATTATCATTGTAATGGATATGTAGATCGCCCGGTGGATGAAGATAGAACGAAATTTTGTACATTGTGCGTAAAGACCTTGTACTCGGCGTTCGAGGCATCATGATAATGTTACGCGAAGCTAGACGTATAAACAAAGCAGTTTCAGAGAAACTAATCCAACATTGTCATGCACGTGAATATGTGCAAAAGGTCACAGCAAATAATGTTATAGTGAATAAAAGAGGACAATGTAAGAAAATTTGCCTAACTCTGGCACATATCAGCGTGGCTTAGTAAATACAGAGTAACGCAATGCAGCACATAGCCCTGCCTTGCAATACTTTGCTTCGGTAGGCATTATATAAGCGGAGCATGGGCATTCCCATACATCCAGCCATGTATTTTAGTGCAAACGCAAATTTACAACAACTTGTAAACCTGGGTTTGCAGAAAAATGGTGCCCCTACCCGACAGATTCATAACTAGGAGAAATATCTTTATTTCTGCAAGTTACTTCCTCTTTCTCTGCGTGATACAGAATACATTACACATTGTATGAGGAAATTGCCCCTTAGTATTCTCTGCAGGAAAGTATTCCATCTAGCACAAAAACAATCCTGTCTGTAATGCAGTCACCTTTGCAGTGTGGCGCAATGGAGCCTACAATGGCCCTAGGCAGCACAGTGCTTCAGTGCAAGGAGAGACTAAATGCATCCCTGAGCTCTTCCTTTCACACAAGTTGCCTTGCTGGATTGTGTTGCGTAAAATGTCAGTGTTTAGAGATATAGGCCTACACTTGCGTGTTTCTGAAAAGTTTTGAGATGCTTGTCACTGAGGATATCTAGTCGTTTCAACATGTCATTTAATGTGGATGTCATAGTAACTGTCTACTACTATGCAGAAGGTTGTCTATTCTCTTGTAAACAACTTAAAATTGCAACTGTGTGTAAAAACGTTTGAACAATAAACGCAATACAGAAATGTCTGTGTAGAAGATGGAGGATAGGGAGTTGGGTGTGCATCCCACATAGGGAACCTTTCGCTGTTACAATAAACATCAAGTGAAACTAACTCATGAAAGCCTAGTGAACCACAACAGGTCATCAAATGAGTTACCCCACAACCTACCAGTCTCCCCAACTCCCTTCTATCTGCATATCATCTATTGCCTTAACAAAGAAAATTCAGAGGAACAAGTGAGGAAACAGCTTTTGAATAGTCTTGCATCAAGTCCACCAATGCCAATGTTGTCTGGTCTCAGCTTCTCCATGATATGCCTGAATAGGTGACGTCACATCAAGGTGGCAGTGCAATATCCTGGTACAGTGTGCAGGTGTGCTCTTGGAAGAAAATCAAATATTTCCTCCTAGCTGCTAGGAGAATTTTCCCTTTCATCTTAAACATCTGTGACAAAGAGATCCAGTAACAGAAACCTTCTACTCACGTGCATTATCATCTAGCAAACACAACCATACTATATAAGACATTCAAACCGTGCTACATATGACAATCAAGCCATACTATACATGTCATCAATGAATCGCTCAGGCACTCAAAGTGGTTCTGTATCCCATGAAGATATGTAAACACAATAAAGTCTGGGATTTTTAAAATGCATCAAATTACCACCTCTCTGCATGCTAGATGGAGTATTGTTTTTCCCAGATTTCAATATCATATTACATATAGACCAGGCAAAGGTCATGGAAAAGCTGATGCTCTAGCTAGACAAATGGATCTAAAAAAAGTAATGTAGAATCACTTCATATCCTGGCAATACAGAGGATGAATGTATCACGCTTGGGGAAATTTCTAGATCTTCTGAAACCATAGGTAAGCTCAGGGGGTCAGTCCAGTTTAGATTGATTCAGAAAGAGGCACAGGAATATATATTCTTGGAAGGACTCTTCCACAAAACAAAATTGTTTCTTCCTACTCAAGGACTACAAGAAAAGTTGTTAAATTGGTGTCATGATCCTTAGAGTGTAGGGCACTTTGGTGAAGGAAAACTTCCAGACTCAGTAACCAAACATTTTTGGTGGCCCTTGATGTGAAGTACAATATGTTACACAATGCCTCATTTGAGCTGCTCAGATAAAACCCTCTCATACAAAGCCCCTAGGTTTATTGATTCCATACACTCAAGATAAACCATAGAAAAAAAATCATGGATTTCTTCACTGATTTACCCCATTTCAGGAGATGCGGTGTCATTCTGGTTCTAGTTGACTATCTTTTTTAAATGTAACACTTCATATTTGTGCATAAATTGCCAATAGCCCCTCGAAGAATGATGGATTTTGTACAGAAAATTGCAAAACTACATTGTTTACCCTCAGAAATAGTGACAGATGGGGATCTCCTTTTATTTTGTAACACATTGATTCATAGACTAGAAACTGTAAATTTCAAATCTACCTTCCATCGTCTACAGACTGATGATCACACAGAAAGGTTAGTCAATCGTTAGAATGATATATCTGCTTTCATATCATGAATCACCAGGAACAATAAGTCATGTGGTTACAGTAAGCAAAACAGGCACAAATAGATCACGACTCATCTTTAGGATATTCTGATTTTTTTTTTAAATGTTGTTTTGGATTCCATCCACCGTTGTTTCTTGATATTGTACACCAAACATCTGTTCTCGCAGTCACAGTATTGCTCTCAACAATCATGACAGCACAGGCTAATGCCCTCATACAGCTAAGGCTTATTATGAAGGTTTGCTGACTGGGTTGCCAAAAGACATCAGTGTATAAAAAGGATATTTTGTTTGGTTATCTACACGCTTGCACCTCAATTTATAGGTCCATTCCCAGTAGTATGTTTGGTAGGTCAAGATGCAGTGTCTTTGGCTCGCCTTAGGGGGTCGCGGGTTCTTCCATTATTTCACATCTCTATGATTAAGCCTGCTGCATCAAGACTATGTTTCTCCCTCCCCAGTTATCACAGATTGGTCCAACTTGTTTCAGGTCAAGGTCATAGGTGAGTCAGAGTGCAGGTGCTGCATGTGCTGGCCTAGAAAGGGCATGGACCTGCAGAGCGTTCTTGGGAGCCCGCATCATGTGTTCATGATTCCAGATTGGTGGCCTCCTCCTTCTAGCAGTAGTTCACAGATAAACCAGCACCAAGAAATGGGGGTACTAAAGTGTTGATACTGTCAGGAATACACAAGCGGCTCAGAGACCTGGCATTGCCCTGTTGAAATAGCCTACATCTTAGATTGCGGAGGGTCTTTATATGGAGGACTACTAGGCTGGAGAAGGTCCAACCTTCTAATGAGATTCTAAATTTCTCAGGTAACGGACCTCTTGCGGTACCTCTTTGCATAGGTTCCTCAAGAGAAGATCAATCCACAAGGCTGTTAAGTCCCAGAGCCTGGTCTAGCATGGGAAGAAGTAGGGTGTAATGAGTAACGGAGACCACACGTATATAGTTTTTCTGTCACGAGGCGCGGGCCCCCGGGCCATTTATTATCTTGACCCATTACGTCATGGCCATTACCACCATGGTCATACGTAAAGGGGGTGTTCCCTTAAAACCCCTCACTCGGAAGGGAGAGATAAAACATTCGGAAAAATAACATTCCTCCTTAACCCACACAACCAAAAACAAATACAAAATAAAACAAATCATGAACTGAAATTAAACTAACAAAATAAGCAGCCAAATAGAACATATGTAAGTGCCAAGATAAGACCACAGCTGCATTACACTCAGCGACAGGGTCGGATTGGTAAGGCGGGCACTCTGGCAATGGCCGAGGGGGCCGGTATCGAAGTTCCAGCAGTGGGCTGCTTTTTTGGCAGCCTGGGGGCCGATTTGGGCTGTGTCTGGTTAGTTCAGATGTCGCCAGCGGCCCAGTGGGGCCCCGAGTGGCCTTTCTGGAGGCAGATGGGCGTCCATTACCTCCCTTTTATCAACGGACAGAGGTGTTACTCCCTTTCTCTCGCTGGGCCGGCCAATTAATGTGTGCATACTGAGCGGGGGCAGGGGGCCTGAGCAGGAGTGGCCTCACTTGTTTTCAGGTGTTTATAAAACTTCGCCGAAGCAGTGTTTTGAGAAAAGGCAATATACAAATGTGGGCCACTTTTTTATAGCGTGCCCGGGTCGATTTCTAATCCCAATCCAAACCTGCTCCACGAGCACCACATAAAGAAATAAGGCACACACAAAGGGATCCACATGGCTAAAACAGAAAACATGCCCTCAAGTCAGAATAAAACCCTTCAACTTTGTAGAAACAGCAAAGCGAGGCATCAAATTATATCTTGCAATGCCTTGCCAACAACAAGCATTGGCATAGCCAATAGGTCTCGCCTTTGGGACCTTTTAATTGTTTTGCTTGAGCTATGGGGGGGTGGAAGGTAAACAAGGCACCACGGACAACGGGAGGGCGGGGCTGTAAAGAAGACACCACGGACTGAACGTAAAGCAAACAGCTGCCCAGGCTTTTGGATGAAATGATTACAACTTATTGCACAAGGAGGTCGGCGTTGGCAGCCCCGGGTGCCGTGTGCTCCAGATTTGGAACAACAAAGGCAGAGAGGCAGCCGCACACGCTCGCAAACCACACACACTCGTTCAGAATCTCACTGAGACACGCAGATACACAGGCAGACAGTATTACAGACACGCAGAGTCAGACACATGCACTTATACACACACTTACAGACACACATACATACACACTTAGAACAAGGACAAAACTGGGGAGAGGCGCACTGCACAAAAACCACCTTCTTCCCGCCACAGGTCACGACGGACCTGTGCCAAAACTGGAACTGAACCTGAAAAGCTCGTGACCATGATCGCACAACTGCCAGGACCGTCTCAGATGCAAACAGTGGCAGCATCGAAACACTACCCCGTGGTAGGGGTAACATTCGATCCAACAGTACCTGTATCAGTGCTGGAGCGGAACTGCGGAGTAACAAAGGTAAAACAGAAACAAGATTAATGTAACGAGGCCAATTGCTCGTTGCAGATATTTCTGTGTAACTGCAACTACAAATGCTGGTAGCATGGATCAAAGTTTCATCATTCTATTGTCGGTAAAATTAACACTGATTGGCTATCCCGTTAATGACGTCACGACACCATTCAAACCCTCAGCTGACATAATCCAACAAGACCACATTTTTGGAATGCTTATGGTTGCTGACTGTTATAAATGTAAGACTGGGTAAAGAGAACTGGTTTCCCTACACCGGATGGCCCCAGTAACACCCACTATTCAAGCGCCTAAAGATCCCTCCGTTCGTTACATGCGCTGTATAAAGGAGCATTGTTTTTGGAAGTAACATGGACGAGTCTGCTTTGCTTCTGTTCTGCCTGTATTCTGGTAGCGGCTCGACTCTGACTTCCTACTTTGACACAGAACAGTTGGCACAGGGCACAGAACGGTGCCCCTTTCCTGGCCCGAACCCTTTAAAACATTCCCAAAATAATGACCAGGCCATTATCTTCAGATTATGTGTTTAAGCAAAGCTCCATTTTCAATCCACTATGCCTTAAAGTGTTAGTGTGTCATTTCCGCGGTTGTTTCGTCTTGCACTTCGGCACACCTCGTGTGAAATACACCATCAACCTGTGCGCTCGTTCAGTTCCTCCACCTCGTCTGTCAGCATTCAGTGTGAAGAAGCTCTGAAAAAAGGGAGGGCTAGGCAAGTATCCCGGTGTTTCTGCTCCCCCCCGGATCCCTCAGCTGCTGTATTTACCCCGTGCTCTCCCTCCCTCGTTAACTAACCTTTGCACACCAGCGTGCGGGGCAGAGGGGGATGGCGGGGTGGGGAGCGCTGTCGGTCTCCTCAGCTATCTGTCTGCTGGAGCAGAGCCTGGCAAATCACTCTCCTTTCACATCCTGCCTCGCGCCACAGCCACGGCTGTTGGTATATTATTATTCTGCCCCCCCCCCCCCACGAAGTCAGTGCCCCTGATTTAATATTTTGTAATAGACGAGAGCCATATTTGCAGATAGTTTTCGCATTCTGGTTTCGTGTGTCAGTTTCATCAAATTCCAGGCTTAGGAGCTGCGGTGCGTGGAGCAGAAAGGGCGAATTTTACAGTGGAATGCTGCGTCGGAGCCTTAAACTTGTGGGAGAATCACACGCCGCTTCACAGTGAGCCCGTTCCCTTGGGATGACGTGCATGATCGCGTTATTATTTACGGCGCGGTTCCAAAGATATGTACCTGCACCCGGCACCATACAGTCGCCACCAGATTCGGTAACACTGCAACACCTTTAGGATTTATCCAACCTCTGCGCCCGACTCGCTTTTCGGTTACAGTTGCTTTCCTTTATTGGCAGTCATTTACATAGCGCTGCATAACTTGCTGTCGGCTTCTAGTAGTATATATATTAGCTGATTTGTTATGGCCTAATTAAAGTGGTGAGGGTGGAAAGCATAGAGTCAGTCTCTGTTTGTAAAGAAGTTTCTGGCCAGCCACCCATAAGACAAGCAGTCTCTGCATGGTAACAGGGACCAGACACGCACAGCGTTTACTTTTGCTTAAACGCGTGCATGTTTTGCATTGGGTTGTTTTGCCACTCGTACACGTTTGGCGTTTCCCTTGCGGGAGCGAGCAGGGGCACCATCTGTTTTCAAGATAATTACAAACAGATGGCGCCGATGCTCGCTCCCGCAAGGGAAACGCCAAACGTGCACGCGTTGCAATAGAAAGCAATGCAAAACGTGCATGCTTTTAGCCAAAATGCTGATCGATTCCAAAAGGTCCCCTCCTATGCAGCGCATGCGCGCTGCGTAGGCGAGACCTAAAAAACCAGGACCCACTTCTTCCGGCACATCCGGGCACTCCAGAGCCTGACGCGTTTCTTCTCTTCGAGCCCCGCGCACCAGTGTCCAAGCCTTACACACCCCTGGCCCTGCGCCGACATGCCCCGGCCTCGAGGAGCCCTCCATCTTCCAGCCCTCACCCATGCCCGCTTAGGTTGAGAGTGGGTTCACTGAGGACAGCTGACTGAGGATATGCCACTGCTTCCGCCTCCGTCACGTGCCCTCGCGGGACGTGCCCGTCACGTGACGTGAACGTCGTTGCTAAGGATTGCTTCCTTGGAAACTAACCACTGCCCATCGCTGCCCGTGCGGACAGGGGTGCTGTGGAAGAGACTTCCCGGGGCCATTAGCGCGGGCCCGGGAGCGTTCCCCGCAGTCAGAGAGAGGGGGGAGAGGCGGCTAGGCAGAGCCCAGCAGGCTGCACGGTGTCCGGGGTCAGGTCAGTGTCCACCCCGGGGCAGCGGCCTGGGGGAGGGTGCAGCCGTGCGCAAGAGCTGTGCAGAGGGGCATGTAGAGTGCTGGGGCGGGGTAGCAGTGTGTGTTTACATGGTGACTGGGAGTAAAGAGACGCAGCACAGACCCCTTCAAAGAAGGGAAACTGTAGCTTTCCACTCGGGTGGGTACTGTTTACATAGCTTTAAGTGGGTCGGGTCTTGCCAGGTCTCAGACCTGGAAGCCTCTTAAAACTGACGTTGAAATGGCCACCTGCCGACCCTGTGTTCATGCCCTTATCTTTACAAGCAAAGGCTCTGATTTATTTTTTTCGTTAATGTGTCTAAAACCCCTAAGGTTTTTGTAGTGACCACACCATACACAACACAGGCAATGCGATTACAGCATCCATATGAATATTTCCCAGCAGAAGAGTGTGGAAGAGATTACAATGAAGGCTTCGTGGCTGAACCTTTTGTTATACGTGTACTTCAATATATTGCTGAGGATTGGGCCCGTTGTAAAGCACTCTCTCTGGAGCTAGACCACTTTCTGTTTAGCCTACCATCTCCTGCACGTGTGCACTAAATTCTCAGGGCAAGGGCGGTGTTCCCTGCGCCAAAGACGTAACGCCCAGGCCAGGCAGAAGGCTGAGCACTACGCCCCCACCCCACACACACACACACAACGACATACATCGAAACCCACCATTCCATGACAGCAATGAGCCTTTCAGGAGGTTTCACAGTTTGTCGAGGTTAAGACGAGGCTTGTGAGATAAAGGCACATACGGAGGTAGGCAGTGCTTTAAATGGAAAAAAATAAGTGCAGGTACTCATTAAATTGAGTTGGGGGCGTGGCTAGTGGGCGGGGTTAGAGGCGGGGTGAGACATGATGATAGAAACACATCTATTGAGTATTCATTTTGCCCATGCATTGCCCTTGACAGTTGTCTCAAACTTTCCATATGTGCAGATTAACAGGTACATATGCTAATAAAGGGTGGTGTGAAGTACTTCTGGGAGCAATGTAAGGAGCATCTAAACCCTGAATGCAGCCGAGCCATCAACAGCACTATTAGCCCTTTCAGGCTAAGAATCAATGTGCACCAGGACGAGAGAGACTGGCATAGCATCATTAATAAGAAGCATTAGACGCATTTCTTTTCAAATACCTCCTGGGTGTCCTGATTCTCTTCCTCTCTGATTTAGTTTCTCTCTCACAAACAAACATACACACAACCAGGCAAACGCACACAAGCAAGCAGACAAATACTCTCTATCAATCTTCACATCTCTAATCTCTCGATCCCTCCCCCACTCACTTCTCTCCCATTTGTATCCATTTCTCTTGCTGCCCCACTCTCTTTACCCCTAAGGTATCCTATAATCCTCTTCTATCACTCTTTCTATTTCTAATCTGCCATCTCCGTGCCTCTGTTACTCTTTCCATAGCCGTCTTGATCTCTTCCCCATCTTTGTCTGCACTTACCCCTTCTGTCTCCATTTTTCCCCCCTTTAAACTCTCCTCTGCTCCTTCTATCTCTGCCCCCTCACTCTTCACCTTCTTTCACCCAATTCTCCTTCCTCTTCCCTCGACAGAAGGGCACACGGCCGGAGAGCTTGCAGTGGCAGGCAGTGAGCACTGCAGGGTCGAGAGCATGTGCAGAGTCCAGTAGAGCAGAGGTCAGGGGAAGAACAATACTGGCCTCTGATGGGCAGGTCAGTACACCTCCTCCCACCTCACCTGGGCTCCAGGCAGGCTGCGTAGGCCATACCCACCACCTCATCCCTGTCAATGTCCCAGCAGGTGGACAGGGGTGGGGGTCGAATTGCAGGAGCAAGAGAGTCAGGCCTCAGTGGGAGGCCAAGCGTTTAATAGCACAGTCACTTATGCAGGCTCTCTTCCCTCCCACCCATTCAGGCTGCACACATCACTGTGCCCCTGGCAGCCGATGACCAATCCACTAACAAGACGACCCAGCATGGAGGCCCCTCAGGGGGCGGTTGAGGACAATGAGAGCTTCGGGAGCAGAGGCCCACTTACCCCTGTGGCAGGCCTCCAGCAGGCGCCAAAACAGCAAACATACTGCGAAATAAACGGGCCACAGCTGGCATCGGCCCAGTGCCCATCTGATCAATCCGAGTACCAGTACTCTCCTTGGCACTGGAAAAGTGCTGGTACTCAGCTTGGTAAAAACAAGAAGTGCCGGTACTCAGTACCTGTGAGTACCGGCCCATTTAAAGCACTGGAGGTAGGGATAATGAAGATGGAGAAGGAAAAGGAGTCAATAACCTCACAGGAGGAGGAAGAACACCACAGTGTGACTCCCAGTCGCTGTCAAACAGGGCATTGCTGCCGTTATGTTCATTGATGGTCCAGGATTCAAGCGCATGCCCCCTTTCTTCTGACGTGTTTTTAAAGAACAGTGGTCAAGGTGAGGCCAAAATGGTCCTCGGGTAGCCAGGGCTACTATTAATCGAGATAAAGCTTTCGTCTGAGCTCTCGTGTTACGAGAAAGAAGGAAGGGAAAAACAACGTATGGAGGGACACAAGGTTGTGGGGATGACCAGACATTTATTACATCATAAACGCTATATCATCCACATATAATTTAGGATCTAGTCCTGGTGCTCACACATCAAGTGAGGTTGCGTGAAAAGGTGAAAAAGTGCTGGTGACTTAAAATTACATCACATTGACAACATAGGCAAAACTCAAAGGAATTTGTACAGTTGGAGTTTTGGTTGTTAAAAGTCGACGGCGTTTCGATCTCTATAAATTAGAGACCATCATCAGGACGAATAACTGTGTGAGCAAGTAGAATTTAATGGATCCAGCTGGCCTTCCATTGCAGTGCCTTACCGCCTGCTCGGGTTTACCGGAGGACACCCGGCTACCTGCCTATACCAAATTGCTTGCCTGCATTCGGGACACATCGCCCGGAATACCTGCCTATATCAAATTGCTTGCCTGCATTCGGGACACATCGCCCGGAATTATTGAAGTTTCCATTAAATTCTACTTGCTCACACAGTTATTCGTCCTGATGATGGTCTCTAATTTATAGAGATCGAAACGCCGTCGACTTTTAACAACCAAAACTCCAACTGTACAAATTCCTTTGAGTTTTGCCTATGTTGTCAATGTGATGTAATTTTAAGTCACCAGCACTTTTTCACCTTTTCACGCAACCTCACTTGATGTGTGAGCACCAGGACTAGATCCTAAATTATATGTGGATGATATAGCGTTTATGATGTAATAAATGTCTGGTCATCCCCACAACCTTGTGTCCCTCCATACGTTGTTTTTCCCTTCCTTCTTTCTCGTAACAGGAGAGCTCAGACGAAAGCTTTATCTCGATTAATAGTAGCCCTGGCTACCCGAGGACCATTTTGGCCTCACCTTGACCACTGTTCTTTAAAAACACGTATACTATCCCTGGTCGTACCTTTGGGGTTCCCTTGTTCGCTAAATATACCCTTTCTTCTGACATCATCAATGGGCAGCAATTCACAGGGTTCACCCCAAAGGTCAGAATATGACATATTTCAGGTGATGAGATGACCGTTGTGCCAGTTATCATGAAGACTGTGTTGAATGTTACATTATAATAAGCGGGGCCACTGGAATTATGCGGCAGAGTAGAGCTGAGTAAATTGTGCTGCAAGAAAAGGTAAATTATGCAACTTAATGCGGCACATTTTATGATAGTATTACTTCATTATTTCTTAAGTTTTACTCTTGTTAACACTGTCTGGGCATTGGTTGCACCTCATTAGTTCAAGTTTAACACCCAAATATAGCAATAAGCAACAGAAAGGTGACCAGTCAATCTTTGCAAAGGACCTTCCACTGCACTGCAACATGTCACTAAATTTGTAGTAATTTTTGAACCGTTTAAGTTACAAACATTTTTTCCTTTAAAATCTGAAGATTATGCAGCAGATGATGGATTAAGTGGCAAATCGGCAAATCTATAATTATGCAAAAAACGGAGCAGCCGCACAATCTCATAATTTCAATGGCCCTGATTTTAGGGTCTGAGTTCAATTGATTGTTTTTGTGAGCCCCACGTAGTTTCACCAATACCAACTCTCTGTGATGTATACTGGACTCTCTCCTTCTTGTACGCATAGAGTATCATTTTGTCCTTGTTTGTAGTTTCTCAGACTCATGCTTCACGATCTAGATGATGATAAGGTTTGATCAGAAAGGGTTTATTAAGATTTTGCCGGGGGGAGGGGGGCTTTTGTAAAAATTGCAGCATTTTTATAAAAGTCCAGTTTTCGTCATTCTTTTTGCAAATTGCGAAATCCTGGAGGGTCTGTTTTATAGGAAATTTTGAGAGTTTGGTCCTTAGTCATACTCAAACATGAGCTCCACAGGTGACATGCTGTTGGTAATGGCAGGGGTGTCTCTGTAATGTCTCAAGGTCTGACAAAGTACATTAGATATTGACGAGTTGGTGGCTTTGTCCAGTTGTGGCCACTGGCAGTACCTTTGTAAGTGTAGCCTTGAATCTCTCAACTGCTGTTTGCTTGGGGCCACAAGGATGTTATTTTGCGGTGCTCAAAATCCAGATAGATTGCACATTTCTTGAACTTCTTTACATTGAAGGAAGGCCCCATGGCAGATTTGACAATGGAAGGAGTACCAAATGTGACAAAATATTTAATTTAGGGTTGGGATGACAGTATCTGTAGCTGTACTAGGAATGGCCATCGCATGTGGGAATCGAGAACATTCATCCATCACTACCAGTAGATACTGTCTTGTGTCAATGGGTCCAAAAAAGTCAATTGTCATTTCTTCTCACATGTTTAGGGTCAACAGTGATCTTTGCAGTGGTTGTGGAGCGTGATCTTTCTTGAAAGACTGACAGACATGACACCACCCAACAGCCTTCTTCACAAGGGGAATCAAGGGCTGGAAACTAGATTCTCTGTCTCAGAAGGTGTTTTGTGGCAACTACACCTCTGTGACCCTCATGAGCCAAATCAACCTCATATCTTTGCGGAGAACAAGGTATCACAAGATGAGTGCCTTTGAGTACCAGTTTAATGTGATATATAGCCAATTCATATATCAAAAAACTTGAAATGAGATAGTCGTCTGTTTTTGAATTGTTTATAAGTATACTCAAGTTCTTTCCATCTTTGGGTACTCATAAGGTCGATAACAGCTGGAGCGGTGAGAGTTTTTGTATCACCTAATTTCCATTTTTAGTAACATTTAGAAAATAAACATTTAGACAATAAATACAGATAGGGCTATATGGTTTTCTGTCTATATTTATCTGTAAAAATCAGTAAAAAGGGAAAACACAGCCTTATAATCTTTGTCCTCCTCTTAACCTTTTAACCTCATTTCATCAGCCTTATCATAATATGCACTCATATTATTTATTTTTCTTCTCATTGCATACCCGGCTTCCTGCGCTGGTTAACTCAATGTCAGATCCACGCCTTTTCGGTCTCCCTTTGTTCTATTTTGTCTTCCTCCACTCCATCTGTTTAAGCTGCAGAGGACCGTGTCGCTGCTCTCTCTCACTCACCTTACTCCGGGTCCCTGACTCTTAGCTCTTCTCCTCAATGCTGTCTTCTTCTGGGCCTTCACCTTCACCATCATTGCTGATATATTAGCCTCATAGATATTGATACTTATAAGTGAACTTTGTTGGCTTACCTTCTCCATCTTGCTGCTTTCTCTTTGTTTCTCTTTTTCCATTTTCTCACCTTCTCTTCTCTCTCACTGATCCCATCCCTCCTTTCACCACTCTCACCCAGCCACCACTTTCCAATTCCTTTGCTGCTGCTTTTTGTTCCATCTATGCACTGGATCACTGACAGAATATCAGTAACAAAAATATCATGTGTGCAAAATATCGTGTCGAAAATATCGAGGACCAAAATATGGAGAAAGTAAGTGCAAATAGGTAAGTATAGATTTACTTCTTAACTTCACATCTATATACCTTGACGATATACATATCATTAAGGTATATGTGGAATTATATGTAGTAAAACTTTGCTTATTTATAGAAACTTATATTCACAATATTTTTGTCCTCAATATTCTTGACACTATATTTTGTCCACCCGATATTTTGTCTAAACACCTACTCGTGTTGCTTCTTGACACCTATCCTGATTTTTCATAATCATGTCACCTTTCTTTCCATTTTTATTCTAGGTGCCCCTTCTTTCTCTCTGTCCCATATATGGATCTATTTATTTGTTTAAACGTTTTTATAGCACTCCTGTACACAGGTATTGGAGTACTTTGCAGAAAAGAAAGTGCTTACATACAGAGTAAAACAGACAATAAAACATTATACAACATAAACAGATACAATTAGTCTTAGTGCTTTAGTTAGAGATTGATAGATGGGATACTCTCTCAAAATGTGCAGAGATCCCATCTGCCTTTTTACAAGTGGCATAGGCTATAATGTGCATGTTGTATGCTGGACGGGGCATCCGTCACATTTTTGATGGAGCATCCTATTCACCAAACTTTAAATAAGGCTCTTAGTTGGGATTCATTAGAGAAAGACCACAAGAATAGGCAGAAAAGTTGAGCTTTTAACTGTCTTCTGAATGTGAGAATAGTGGGTCAAGTTTTGATACCATCAGGTGTAGGGTTCAGCAGTCAGTTGTAGCTTCAGTGACTGATTGTTTTGAGCTTCTGGGTTTTTGAAACTCGGTGGTTCCAGATATAGGTAGTTTTCGCTTTGGAAATCTTTGACTGCCAGATAAGCTGCGTAAATTGGCCATGAAGGAAGAATGATTTGGGTGAATCACTTTACATGTAAGACAGCAGATTCTGAATTTGATTTCGGCTACTTCTGGCAACCAGTGAAGGTTGCTTAGAATTGAGGTCTTATGGTATATTGTTCATGTGGAGGAGACAAGTTGGGCACTGAGTATAGCACAGACCTGAGCTAGCAAGTGAAGAGGTGAGGTACCAGTCATTATGGCCTTACCATGCTCCAGTCGGGAGATAACTTAAGCTTGAACGTCCGCTCTCACATAACCATGTGAAAATAGGTGCTGTTACCTTATGGAGAGCAGAACAATTAAAATTAGCCAATGTTTCCATTCAGTTGATGTTTGATTTTAAAGTGAAGCCAAGTAATTTCACTGTGGAAGAAAGCAATACAAAAAAGTATTTATTTAAAAAACTGTATATTGGTTGAGTGGACTGTTGGCTAGCCAGGATTGCAAACTTAACTTTCGAATATTCCTATGTGAAGGAGATCACCACTGTGTGTAGAGGCTCCTCCATCAGGAAGACACAACACTTTGAGAGGAAAGAATTATGATAGCCCTGCTATTATATGCTGTAACTCTGCTCTTAGGATTTTGCCAGTTGGGAGAATGTGTTGGATGACAGGAGAAGAGCCATCCTACTGTGAGAAGATTCTAACACAAGCCTTGAATCTTGCTGCCTTGGCATTGTACTGAAAGTCTCAGGCAGTGGAGTGCTATTTGGTCATGTGAAAGCAGTTAATCCCAAATAATATTTGTAAGCTTGAAAGGAGATAATACACCAAGATTTTCTTGTCATACCTACAGCGAGGAGTTTATAAACTGCTCAATGCAGTTTGACTGCTCTGGATCCAATAACTGAAGCTTTCAAACCTTCATAAAGTATTTATCGTTTACCCATTTTCTGTTTCTTCTCTGTAGCACTCCCATCTCCTGAGTAGGTAGCTGTTGGCTCATCCTTCCCCCATGGATCAGTACAGCATCCTGGGCCGCATCGGTGAAGGAGCTCATGGAATTGTCTTCAAGGCCAAGCACATTGAGGTCAGTATCCTGGTGCTTTGTCAATTTGTTTCTATGAGAAGCATTTAGGATGTCGGTTCTCACTTGACTAGATCACCATAAGGTCTCCAGGAGGTCCTTGAGCTGCCAAGTGGGAGGGCCACAGGCAACTTTTTTTAAGGGGCAGTGTTCAGTGAGTGCTGGTTCCATAAACACTGAAATCACACCAGGTGAGAACAATGTAGAGGGATGGAAGGAGTGAAGTATTCAGTGGTTCAAGAGAGACTGCAATCCATTTATCTAATTCCTTGACATTTCTCATCAATAATATACTGATTAAATAATGTGCGTTATTACTAGCTGAAAACAAGCAGTCCCATTGTTTATTAAAAAAAAAAAAGGATTCTCACATAAAAAGTTTGGGTCCACATTTTTTTATTTTTTTATTTTTTATTATCGCAAGGAGTAAACATAAGAGACCCAGACCGAACTTCAAAGAGGATCATAATACATTAGATAAATGAATATGTAGGAAATACACACAAGAAAAAAGAAAGGTACAATATTTTGTTAATATTCGAAACCATTATAGTCCTGCTTTAGTCTAATTTAGCATAGGCCCCCAAATTCGATAGAACTTCTTTCCAGAGCGGACACCTCTACTCTTGGCAATAGACATCTCTCTTTCAAAAACCTCCCTTAGCATTGCCCACCATTCATACGCTCTGGGTGGAAGTTTGGATATCCATGCGCGGGCAATGCAAAGTCTTGCTGTTGCTATGATGATCGATATGAAAGATCTTAATCCCAAAGCTACATCTGGCTTATAGCCAAGTATCAATTCTTTATCCGTTAAGTGTATATTAATTTTTAAACGATTGGTTATTATACAAAAACATCCTTCCAAAAAGCAGTCAGACCTGGACAAGTAATAAACATGTGCAGGATGTCGGCAGCAACCAATCCGCACTTTGCACATTTACATTTGTCATTCATATTTGTGCCATTGGGATCAATCCATTTAGTTATTCGTTCTGGGGTATAATAGAGCATATACATGGTTTTGAACTGTTGTAGCTTTAAATTAATAGAATGTGCCGCAATATCTAAGCTCTCTAATGATTCTTCTATGTCCCCAGGACCTACATCCTGTCTCAGTATCTCACTCCATTTAGATGCTATTTTAAGACTATCATTCTCCCATATTTGAGAGAATAGTTGGTAAGCCTTACTAATAGTCAATTTTCCCCTAGGTGTAGATACGTCAGTATATCTGATCCCGTAAGATGTCTTATTTCTCTACGCCCCCATAAGCAGTCTCTAATCTGTAAGTATTTATAGAACATGTTCCTAGGGATACCAAATGTCTTCTGAAGATCTAAAAGCGTACGAAACCCAGTGGCATTATATAAGTGACTAAGTTGGCTGATGCCATATGTATTCCAGGATTTGGCTTGCGTATCGTGAAAAATTTCCGGGAGCATCGGATTGCACCATAATGGCATGTTGAAGTGCATCAAAGGCAAGGTACACTTAGCTGTGATATCCCGCCATATGTATACTATGTCCCTCAGGGTCTTAAACCGTACTCTTTTAAAATAGTTTGGGTCGTTAATCCTGTATAAAAACATAGTACTATCATTACCAACAGCAAGATTATAGCAGCAATATTGCCTATTAGGGACAAGGAGGTCACGGAGACGCCCTACGAAAGAGGCCCAAAAGTATAATTTAAAATCGGGTAGTTGAAATCCTCCATGTCTGTAAGGTAGTTTTAGAAATTTTATAGCACATCTCGGTTGTTTATAGCTCCATATAAAGCTGCTAATAGCCCCCTCAAGTTTTTTTAAAGAAATAATTCGGGACACGTAGCGGTATAGCCCTAAATAAATACAGGAATTTGGGCAAAACAATCATTTTGATGATATTGCAGCGTCCTATAATACTAATAGGCAGTTTATGCCATTCCTTCATTTTAGAAACCATAGATTTAAATAAAGAGTCATAGTTCAGTCTTATAACCTGTCCCAAGTCTGCAGTAATCTGCACTCCTAGGTAAGCTGCTGATGTGACAATCCCAGTTATCGTTCTATCTGCCTGAAAGTTAAGGATAATCTGGGTCTTATTGACATTTAGTTTGTATCCAGAGAAGGCCCCAAATGTACTAGCTTCAATTTGGATAGCCTCTATGGCCCTGACTGGATCCGCAGAAAAAACGGCGATGTCGTCAGCGTAAGCCGCAACTCTCAGTTCTTCAGAGCCTAATAAGACTGACGGGATATGTGGGTTAATAAGTAATGATCTAATAAACGGCTCTATATATAAAGCAAATAATAGAGGTGATAGAGGGCACCCTTGCCGAGTACCCCTCAATATAAAAAAAGGAGCAGACTGATAATTTAAGTAAATTAATTTAGCTGCTGGGCATTTATACAGAGCTCGAATCCAATTATAGAAGCGGCCATGAATATTATATACCAAAAGTATAGCCCAAAGACAATCCCACGTTACACGATCAAATGCTTTCTCAGCATCAAGCATGATCATCCCTATGTCCTTATTAAATTTAGAGGCAGCATCGAAAGCAACTAGAGCTGTGTTCACGTGCGCAGTTGTATCCCTGCCAGGTATAAATCCGTGTTGCTGGTCAGAGACTAGTTGTGGCATGAAGGGTGCAAGACGCATCGCCAATATTTTTGCGAAAATTTTTGCGTCAGCGTTTATTAATGAGATCGGGCGATATGACCCACATTCTTCTCTCGGTTTATTCTTTTTCAGAAAGAAAACAATATTTGTCATATCCCACGAGTGGGGTATCTTCCCGCTTACACCAATATAGTTCATAATCTGGGACATAATAGAAATTAAACTAGTCTTGAATATCTTATAAAATTCCAATGGTATTTTATCTTCTCCTGCTGCCTTTCCGGAGAGAAGTACATCGGTGGCGTCGGATATTTCATCAACTGTGATATCTATATTAAGAGCTTGAGTCTGATCTATTTCAAGTCTATGAATAGTTTCACAGAATTTACACTTATCCATATAGTCGTTAAATTTCCTTTCATCGAACGCATTAGGATTACTATATAATGTCTGATAGAAGCCTAAAAATTGTTCTAATATCTCTTCAGAGTGTGTATGAAGTAGCCCCCCGCCTCCTCTTATACTCTTTATTACTCGCCCCGCCCTTTTATCGAAAGTTGGTGTGCAAGAACTTTACCTACTTGTTCACCATACTCATATTGGAGAGCTCTATTTTTGTTGTAATTAGCTGCCGTTTTATCTTTTAGGGACCGTCCTAATGCAGCACGTTTTTCAATTAAAAGTAAATATGTTTGAGAGTATGTAGAGGCTGCAGTCCTTTGAATATCCCCGCGTCTAATTTCATCCGCATGTGCTATTTCTAGATGTCGGATTTCTTCTCTGGTAGCTTCGCTTGTCTGATTCTTAATGCGATTTTGTCTCCAGACATACTGCTGAGTGACTCCTCTTATACAGGCTTTAAGTGAGTCCCAGACAGAAAAAAGAGAGGCAGAACCTTCATTATCAGATAAGAAATTGCTAATACTCTCCTTCATAAAGGCTTGGTACTCTGTCGGTCAATGAATAGCGAGGAAAAGAGAATTGTCGTATTTGTTTGTTAGAGGAATTAGATATAAGTGTCAGCATCAAAGGATTGTGATCTGAAACTATCTTAGGACAGACTTCACATTTAACTATATTAGAGATAGAATTATTAACAAATATCATATCAATTCTTGAATAGTGTCGGTGTGGTATGCTATAATAAGTGTAACCAGGTACTAAAGGATGCAATAAACGCCATGCGTCTTTCAAATCATGCAATCGAGCCATTTCCACTATAGCAGCCCTGACCTTCCTCATTCTGATTGAAGCACCTTGGTTAGTTGAATCTATATGTGGATTCATAGTGCAATTAAAATCACCCATAATTATTAAATCCCCCTGCCACTCAAAAAGATCTAAAGATAGTGACTCAAAAATAGATGGATCGTCCAAATTTGGACCATACAAAGCACAGAGTACTTATGGCCATTCATAAATAGCTGCACAATTATCCATCTGCCTCGATTATCATAAGATGTTCTGAGCAAAGTATAATCAAGCCGTTTATCGACTAACATAGCAACACCTCTGATAGAAACCATCTGTGAAGTGCAGGCAACTGTCTTATAGCCCAGTTGTTTTAACAAATGTCTGTCCTTATATGCCAAATGTGTTTCGATCAGAGCAACAACATGGGGTTTATAATTCTGGAGTTCTGCTCGCACCATCTGATGTTTGCTCATTGAATTTAATCCGGCGACGTTCCAACATAAATACTTAATTGGCCCCATTTATAAATCATATGAGAACCTAATGCCATCAATGCATATCTCTGCCCATTATCTTTAACATCAATCTTTAATAGGCAAGAAATCTTTGCGGCCAGGAGTTTATAAGCTTCTAAGCTATGTATGCTAGCAGTACTATAGCTGTAAGCGTTAGAGTTCAAATCGAAAATTGTACCAGTGATTACTCCTTCTGGCATTTTTGTGGAGAGTCCTAGAATCCATTCAGTGACTTTAGACAAACAAAGAATTATTTCAGCCATAATTTGATAAAATCCTAAACTAGATATATTTACAGTATTATTACTATAGGCGGTGAAGCTCAGATCAGAAGTTATTCCACTGTTTACTCCTTTTGACATTTTTAGCTTAACCCCCTCCACCCAAACCACCCAGAACTGCACCCAAACCCTCCCCTCCCAAACCCACACCACCCTGTATCCTAGAGAAGGAGCCACCCTATCCAGGCTGTCGATGGTCCTGACAGCCAACTAGAGCTTTTGCAACCGCGAGAGCTACCCGCTACCTGTTAACATTGGCCCTTGTCATAAATAAAGGAAGACCCCCGACAAGCAGCCGTTCAAAGGTACATTATCGTATACTATAGTCATAGTCATAGAGGCTATCCTAAATATAATCATACATATTGTCATATAAGTTATTATTCCTATTTAACAATCATCTCCTATCTAGATAAATCCACATAAGCAATTATCTATTCAGAGGGACAAAAAAACACTCCCATCTCCTGAGTAGGTAGCTGTTGGCTCATCCTTCCCCCATGGATCAGTACAGCAGCCTGGGCCGCATCGGTGAAGGAGCTCATGGAATTGTCTTCAAGGCCAAGCACATTGAGGTCAGTATCCTGGTGCTTTGTGAATTTGTTTCTATGAGAAGCATTTAGGATGTCGGTTCTCACTTGACTAGATCACCATAAGGTCTCCAGGAGGTCCTTGAGCTGCCAAGTGGGAGGGCCACAGGCAACTTTTTTTAAGGGGTAGTGTTCAGTGAGTGCTGGTTCCATAAACACTGAAATCACACCAGGTGAGAACAATGTAGAGGGATGGAAGGAGTGAAGTATTCAGTGGTTCAAGAGAGACTGCAATCCATTTATCTAATTCCTTGACATTTCTCATCAATAATATACTGATTAAATAATGTGCGTTATTACTAGCTGAAAACAAGCAGTACCATTGTTTATTAAAAAGAAAAAAGGATTCTTACATAAAAATTTTGGGTCCACATTTTCAAGGAATTAGGGTCACGTGAAATCCCAGATGGCTGACAAAAATCGCTAATCATACCAGTCCTAAATAAGGGAGAGGACTGAAATAGTCCCAATCCCTATCAGCTCATTTCTCTTTTGGGTGGGCCTTAACCATTTTTGTTTGTGAGCTGTTGAGGACTGGTCAAACACCGTAGAACAAATCCCAAAGGAGCAAAAGTGGTTTAGACCCAGTCCGTTGACATTACATCATCTATTTACTATATAGTACCTCGTGCATAATGTATCAGAGACAAGGAGGTACACTATCTATTATGTAGATTTTAAATCTTATTTTGATGTAGTTGATCAATTTTTTTCTTTTTGGGCTAAACTAAGTGCCGTGGGGATTCCTAATTCAATCCTATCACAGGTGAACCTGGGGCTTTATGGGAAATCACCAGCAAAATTTCCTGTGCACAATGGTTTCAGACAGGGATGTGTACTGGCTCCACTGTTAATCTCCCTGTTTATTCATGATCTTCTTGCGTCACTTTGCTGTGTGAGAGCTAACCCTTTACGACAGTGAGTCCCCTTTAAATATTTTGCTGTGCGTTGACAATTTGGTAATTTTAAACCAGAAATCGATTATTCTCCAATGTCATCTACTTACCTTGGAGTCTTTTGCACACTTACTAGATTAATGTTTAATATAAAGAAGACTTGAGTTATGCAAGTGTGGGGTAGGAAAGCCTCTATTAGGTGGTCCATAAATAATATGAAATTAGAAGTAGCTAACAGTTACAAATCCCTGGGTTTTGCCTTCAGTAACTGAGTTTTGGCGACCATCTTAAATAGGAGCATGATAGCACAAAGGATGTGAATACGGCTATGCTATGTTTCAATTGCCAGTACTGTGGCCTAATGTTGGAATTCTTATTAGCGTTATAACATGCAAAAACTGTGCCAGTTCTCTTGAATGGTTTGCCAGGATTGGCTGCAGAGGGTGTTTGTTATGTTAAGAAATGTGATGTTTGGGTGTGGTATCACATTTCAGGGCACCATCAGGTGTAGACACATAAGCTATTTTTTTTATTATTAGGGCTGTATACAGTTCAACATAAGAAAGCGATTGCATGTGTAAAGTTTTATAGTTTACCTGACAAGTGAAAATAGCTATAGTCTGGTCAGAGTGTGCCTCAAAGATCTCCTACGGAGCAGTAACAACTAAGGAAAAATAACAGAAACAAAATTAAACTACTATTTGAAAAGTATGATATGAATTTTGATTACAGACAAAAACTGCAAGTACCACAGTGCAAGCAAGTAGAATTACTTTGAGGGAGTGAATAAAGAAGAAATTGTTGTTGGTGGATAAGTGCTTTATAAACACCAGAAAATTACTGTTCTATTATAACATGTTAAAATCAGCACCTCCAATGGCAGGCTATTTACTAAATGGTATCAACCCAAGGTTACACCGTCAAATGTTATTTTTTATCTCTGTGGGTTCCAGAATTACTATAAATTCAATATTTGTATGAAACATCTACGTTGACACTGTGAATGACACCTTGCACATGATTTAGCTCATCAAATGCTTCTTTTTCCATGAGACTTGGAGGCGCATAATATCTATCTTAAACCTATTATAATGGAAATTGGATTTCGCTTAGTGCACATGGCATTTGAATATTTGTTGGTTTTAGAATCAAAGAAAGTGGCTATTTGCTGTAGATCTATGTTTTATTTAAATCAATTAGTAAATAAATAGTTATTTTATAAATTAAGATTTTTGGTAACTGTTTTAATAGGAGTTCTGTATGTTAATGTTTTAAGCGTATTTATTATTGGATAGTTATGTTTTTATTTTAATGGATAAGAAATCTAACAAACTCTGTTTTTAATAATAATAGTAATAACAATATACAGATGTGGACCTTTGGCAAATGCTTAGAAATGGACTGTCATCAATGAGAAGGTATCTTGCCTTCTTTAGTCTCTGGAACAGGTAGTCATGCACTGTGTTTTTAAAATCATCATTATTTCTGGGGTTGTTGTGTTTAAAGAAAGCAGCTTTTTCTAACTGTTCGCTAACTCAGGGAAAGGCTCTCATGCTGACTCAGGTTTAAATACAATAACTCATTGGTTTTATTCACCTTTTGGCTATGTTATGCTTTTCTCTGTTAGCATAATTCATCACATCTCGAAAACGTGCTGTTTTGTGTCTGCTCATGTCTTTAAGGGTTTTTTAAATAAATGCACAGTGGTTATTGGGACAGAAATGCCCTCTGCATGATATACAGGCATGTACCCCCGCCCTGAATACTGGACTGCATGTGAAACTGGTATCCTGTTTTTTGTTACGGTTAAGTCATCATGCTGCGCTATTATGTTCATTAAGGTCTAGGCCTGTGCGCTACAAAGCCAACCCTCTGTAGCAACATGGGAGTACTGTTCATGTCTTAGGTTGTTGGTGTACAATAGAAGTGGCAGTGTACCAGATTTTAAAGGATTAATAGTGATAGACGGAGCCCTTTTTATCTAACTCAGAGGAGTGCAGCCCACTGGCTCACTCATGTAAAGTTCCTCTGGGATGTGACAACCTGACCTTTGCATGTACATAGCATGGGTGTGTCGAGTGCATATGTCCATAGTGGATGTATGGCACATGTTTTAGCAAGACTCCGTGTGAAGTGTGAGTATGGTTACTGTGACCAGTGGGATCCATTTTGGATGACACCCTGTTGCAACATTACACAGGATGGAAGTTGAATGAAGTTTGTTGCCTGCATTCTTTTGACTGGAGACTCGGACACTGAAGTGAGGAAGCATGGAGACTGGGCTACCCTTAGAAATTCTATTAGGACTGAAAATCCACGAGGAACTTTTTGCACAGGATTGCTGCTAAGATTTTCTGAACACTGCCATTTGGTAGATGATAAGGGAGGGGGGGGGTGATAGAGTGTAGGATTCTGTTGTTAAAGGTGAGGAAGTTTCTATGTAGGGACTGCCTTTTTGTGTCTGTCACTGAATGCCCCTTCAGGAAGGCAATGACAGCCAGGTGCAGAGTTGGCTACACCATAGCCAGAAAATGACATGTGAAAGGGAACCACCCCAAACCTGTTTCACAACCTTAGACAGTGGAACCACATCCCCTCTCAGGAAAATAAGTATAGAAATGGGACCCAAACTACCCCACTTTGTTCCAGTTACAAGTTCTTCTTGACCAAAAAAGGGAATGCACTACAGAGTATTCAAAGAGCTGCTGTGTGACCAGGGCTGGTGTCTGCCTGACAGCCTTCCCCCCCAGCAGTGAAGGAGCAATCACCTGAAGTCTGCACAGCTTCAGAGAGAAGCTGAGGGTCTGCTTAGCACCCTAGAAGCCTGCATGCACGCTCACAAAGGGGAGGGTTATGCCTAGCCCTGCAGGAAGAGAGATTGTGCAGGAGGAGAAGCACAGTCATGTACCCAGTGAGATAACACACAGAAGAAACTGAGTGGTCTGTGGGAGTACACCTGGTGACAACCAAAGCTGAGAGAGGTCCACCCTGACCTCCCTGCGTGGTACATTGAGTGAACTGTGTGAAGCTGCGTCAAATTTAATCTTCTATATGCCATCAAGCATCTCCTCTATGACCGGAAGGCCCTGCCTGCTGCCAAGCTGTGTGCCTAGACGTCATCGCCACTGCAGGTAAGGATTACACAGACCGCCCAGAGGCTGCAACTGCCAAGGAGAGACGACCGCTGATGCCAGCCCACTGACCAGCACTCCACTGCTGCTGTACCTGATGACTTCCCTGACAGACCACGGCTACATCTGCCAATGAGAGTTGACTGATGAGTCTGGCTGACTATGTCGTAACTCTGACATGACTTGAGAGGGGTGCTGCCTCATCAACCCTGGTCCAGCTACTGAAGAATTCTGATGTATGCTGCTGAGTGTCGGACAACTTCTGCATGACAAAGCAGTGCTCGCCTGAAAAGGTAACAAGACCATGACTGAGAGATTGTATCTTGCCTGAGAACTATGTAGTAAACCCGGCCAGTGTACTGGTAGAACTGTAGCAAGTTACAATACTGAGCATACTAACCTCCTTTGCATTGGGCCATTGATAGAACTGCCATAATAGTGCACTTGCACCTGAGCCAGTTCTTGCCTAAGATTCCCCATAAGTAAAAGTTTTACGTAGACTGGTGTGGTAGGGCGGGGTGGCTACATCCTTTGTTTGATAGTCCCATAGTAGGGCAGGGATCACCACCCATGATCAAAACCCGGGGCGGGTGCAGGCACTATATGCATTGGATACATTCCCTTAGCAATTTGAAGAACCCAGTGAGAGATCCCCATTACCGTGTGTAGAATTACGTTTTGTGGTGTTCTTAAAGTTCATCAATTTTTAGAAGCTTGCTGATACTGGGGTTCAGAGATTGCTCTCCATAGTCCTATGCTACTGCAGACCCACCGCATAGAGGGGTGAGGTTACAACTCGCTCCCCTGGATAGTCACTCTTCCAGCAGGGTTGTAGGCCAGCTTCTAGGTGCTCAGTACAGGAGATCAGCTCTTGCACTAACGTGTAGACTTCAGGTGATGTCCCCCTCACCTCTGGGAAGCTGACTGCCCAACTGACAGCAGTTTCAGTTGCACAGCAGTCGTCTGAGTACTATGCGGAGCACTCCCTTCCTTGGTCAAAAGAACTTGGAAATGGAACAAGTAGGTCTGTGGGTCCCACCTTTTATACAGTCAAAGCAGACAGGAGATTAACATATGCTGTCTGCACTTTCAGAACCGGTTTATGAGGCTTCTCCTTTCAAGTGTCCTTTTCAGGCTGCTCTCCAAACACAGCCTTTGTGTAGAGTGATGCTCCTCACAGCAGGGTAGTCCTCAGCCTGGAAAACCCACAGCAGAGGCACACAAAGATGAAAGATTTCTGCACTGGCTGTCATTAGCCACAGTGATAAGCGGAAAGACAGAACTCTGGCCTCACTTAAGGGTTCCCTTTCTCTTTAACAGAGACTGCAGTCCCATTCTTAACCCTCATCATCTGCCAAATTAGCAGTGCTTGGGGAAGACTAATCACCTGCTCCTCTCAGGAAAAGATCTAATCAAATTTCTAAAGGAGCCTTGTCTCCTTTCTCCCCACTTCAGTGTCCCGGTCTCCTCCCTGTAGCTTCGTGAATGTCAGCAATATACTCCCACTGTCTGGGAAAACAACCTAACCTCCATCTTGTTCACAAAGCCAGTCCAGGGGTATCCAGAATGGATCCCACAGGCCTCCATTACTCTGGTTCACTCATAAACTCAATTCATGTACCTTGCAGATCACAAAGACACATGATGTGTACTTGGTATGTTAGCGCTAGGATCTGGGTAAGTGGATAGAAGCGGAACCTTTACATTATTGTGCCAGAAGGCCTCCCCTCCAGTGACACAGATGAAAAGGTTTGGTCACAGCTATTGATTCACAAAACACGGTATGCCGCCACCACTACTACTCTATGTACTAAACCCACAGCAGGGACAGTAGTCTCCTGTTTGAATGATAAGGGTGTACTTGTTGCGGCCCTCCAGGTCACTGAACGGGTCCAGGCACTCACTCATGTTAAGGGATAGGCCTAGGCCTCTGTGTACTCACTAGAGTAGTGTGAAGTTAGGAGAAAAATAAAAACAAAACAAGATACCAGATACACACGCAGTTGGGCACTCAGGGCAGGGAAATATTATTGTACATTATGCAGGGGACTTTCCTGTCCTAACAGTGATTCTGGCACAATTTCTAGATAATGCGTTAATATTACATAATTGATCGTGCTGACTACATTACCCAACCAAAACCCAAATAAATTTGATATTGTTGTACTCCAGACATATAGGACAACATTTACTTGGGTAGTATTTTGGGATTTATGTTTGTTTATTTGAGAAATGCCACAAAGTATTGAGCACATTTGTTGAAAAAATTTAAATATCTCTGCGTTTTTCATTGTATCTTCAGACCGCAGTGAGACATTGACGGGTGGCTTGCACAAATACATAGCTTTGAATATGCCCAAAAGTATAGTTTATGTGGGTGCACATAGAGGCCAAAGATGTACATGTTTTAAACAACCGAACGCCAAAAATGCTTTTGCACTTAATTCGCAAAGGAGACAGGCCTGTGATGTTGTGACGGTGATTAAAGGGTGTGTGTTGGCAAGTCCTCTGCTTAGCATTACCCAGGTCTATAGCCAGGAGCCTATGTTTTGGGATGTATTGATCTTGGTAATGGTACGAATGTAAACAGGATTTTGAGGGAGGTTAGAGTGGAATCTCCAATAAGAGTTTGATTAAAATGTCCTTCTTTTGTGAGATTTAGATTGTTATTTTTTTAATTATTGATATTTTACCAATATATATTTAGAAAAAATAGTAGGGTATTTTGTTTTTTAAAGCATAACAGGCTAAAACCTTTCGTGAAGAGAGGATAGAATTTTACAAGTGGGGGTTTGGGGCTCCCCTCAGAAATAGATGTGAAATTTGTGGTAAAACTGTTTTAAAGCGCCAGTTTGTGAATGTGATGGTCAGGTCAACATCCCCGCTGGTGTCCACCACTGATAGGTAGTGGTCTAGTTGCACTGTTTTAAACACTTGTGGCAGTGGGAGGCACGTGCATTGGTGGCATTTAATAATGCATGTGCCGCCCAGCCACAACTGATACGGTGAAGGAGGAGGGCATTGGCCTTTAAGCAATGATAATGCGGGTGGTACCTCTTTGTACTTAATTTGCACCTCTTGCTTGAGAGCCACTAAAGTAATTAATATGCTTTTCAGCTGTGACACTTGGCTGTTTTAATGCATGTTTTATTGTTAATTTTATTGTTTCATAGAAATCTATTTTCTCTAATAAACATTGAGTTCCCATCTAGAACGGAATTTCCATATTAGTAATGCCTGCATTAGCCCTCCAACCATCCTTACAATATTTGCAGAGCTTGCATTTTCTGCAGCTAAAATTACTGTTGGATAAGACTGCTGGCGACATTCTCAGAGTGTGATACGGCACATCTGTGAACAGATTTTTCATGCATAATCTGATATGTTTTGCTAAACTGGAAACATATGAGGATTTCTTTCCAGTTTCATCAGATTATTCAAAAGTATCCTGCAAAGCAATAATTTGTTTATTGAGATATCATCCTAACAGCCTGAGCTTCCAAACTCGCATACCAGGTTCGAGATCCGGCATTGGCTCAGCATCCTGTGATAATAGGCAAATCACCTAATCTCCCCGTGCCCCCAAAAAATCTGACCTTGTGTAACGTAATCTGGTGCTTGTGTAAAGCGATTTGATGACTGTAGGTCAAGTGCGCTCTATAGATCGATTAACTTAAAAGAAAATCCATTTGTACAGACCACATGTATTATAAGTACTCGTATACAGTCAACGGGCATCAGGGTAACCTATGTGCCAGTACTGGGCATCCATGGAGTTGTAGTTTCATATTTACTGCCAGCAGTATGCACCTGGAAGTCAATGCATGTTGAGTTTTGTTGGTTGAAAATCCAAGCACTTGATGAATACCATATCAAAGGGCCAGTGGGTGGCTGTAATCAGTGCCCTGAACATGCTGTAATTGGGTATTTCTCTCACTACGGGTAACTCTTTGTAAACACTTTCTACTATCGGTTCTAATTGTTATTCAGAAATGTCAGTTTTAGTGCTCTGGGTCTGCCTTGACAAAGCAGTTGTTTATTAGCAAACTAAAGTGGTTCTCTTGGAAGCCCCTCCAAAGCCACTGACGACTTCTCACTGCTAGAAGTGGGCTCACTGGAGAGGCAGCTGCTGGTAACATCCAAGCCAAACACTGCTACATCTGGAATGTTTACCATTATCTTATTGCATGCTTGAGGATTCCACAGACTTTTGCAAAAACATAGAGAAATAAAGATTGAAAATAATCTCAACCTTTTTGAAATATCTCCCTGCAAAAATCTCAACCATTTTTAAAGCCTAAATGTAGCAAGACTCCATTGACCTCTAGTTTAGGACTAGGCGCACTTACTATTCCAACTTCATTACTAGCATATTTGTGTGGCGACTTCATTACTAGCATATTTGTGTGGCGACTTCATTACTAGCATATTTGTGTGGCGACTTCATTACTAGCATATTTGTGTGGCGACTTCATTACTAGCATATTTGTGTGGCGACTTCATTACTAGCATATTTGTGTGGCGACTTCATTACTAGCATATTTGTGTGCCGACTTCATTACTAGCATATTTGTGTGGCGACTTCATTACTAGCATATTTGTGTGGCGACTTCATTACTAGCATATTTGTGTGGCGACTTCATTACTAGCATATTTGTGTGGCGACTTCATTACTAGCATATTTGTGTGCCGACTTCATTACTAGCATATTTGTGTGGCGAGTACCTTGATATGTTTTTGCAACTTCAGAAGCAAATGCGACCCAAATGTAGATACCCTAAACCCTGTGGAAAAGTGCAGATTTAGCCAGTTTACCTACCCGAGCCCTGGACTCTGGCGGACTGTAACCCACAAACAGCCCATGCATTACTTTAGAATGACGCGTACAGGGCACCTATCAGCCTGTGAGGCTAAATGATTATGTGTTGTATTAGTCGGTTCCTAAGCTCATTTCGCCCTCGATAGACGTACACAAGAAACGTACTCGATATATTTAAAGGGTCTTATTAAAAATGAATGCCCTCATCTGCTGCCGTTTATATAAATAGATGGAACTATAAAAATAGAACATTGGCAATGAAAGTAGTTAAAATACAATATATTAAAACGAAGTGCAACACTGTTGATGGTATTCATGAAATTCAAGCATTGAATGACAAAACTTTCATTCATAACCAACCTATCCCTTTTCGGGTCTAGCTAATCCCTCTTAACATGCCCAAATAAGGTTCTTAAGCAGCCTCTAACCTGCATACCTTTGCTAAATAACAGAATTGTTTTGAATAAGTGTCTGTTCTCTGAGAAGGTCTCAGTCTGCCTCCGTTATGGCATTGCCGAGCTGAAACATGTAAAGCAGGTAGAAGGCTTGCTTCAAGGGAGCTGGTGGCCTTCGCTGAAGATGGCCGCAGTCCACAGTTCCTAGGAATGTGCGTCTGTACTAGACCTAAATACCATTTTCTTTTTATCATGAAGAGATCTATATCTCATGGTGGATGTTGTAAAATGCTAGAATTAGCTCATGATTTCAGTTGCACATTTACTAAAATACACTACACATTATAACTCCTATTAATACATATACATGAGGAATTAATGCGCTTTCAATCTGTGATAAAGCAAACAGTTTATGTAGGATGTGTGTAATTAAGACTATATGAAGCACATGTTTATAAATGAAAAATGTGCACTGAAGTACATGAATATATAAAATGCAATGGGGGTACATAAGCAGAAAAAGCACAGCACACGTCAGCGTGATAGTGCAGCTGGATTTTTTTTTTAGGGAAATATTTATGTATGATATAGAATTTGGTGGACTACGGTTTGGGGTATTTTTGTAAAATAAATGTTTGCAGTCTACAGGCTTCCTTTGCGGTTCAATGGCGGCCCCCAAGGTCCCGGTGTGGTGGGAGACAAACGCCTCTGACTGCCCGGCTATGAACTGCCCTCGGATTTACAGAGCCTCACTCCATGGCAGCAATCTCTTCTTCTTTTTTTAGCGGACCCATCTCTGCAGCAGACGCATACCTGCCAGTCATTCGTCATTCATAGACATGACAGTAGTACGGCCTCGCTCTCCGGCCTTAAATACATATTCCAACTGTCTTTCCCCGCGTGGCCTCGTGCTTAGTTCAGTCATCCCATACTGAATATACTGGACCTTTAATGCTACTTATCTCTGCCCGTTTGAATATGTGGTGTGTTTTCAAAGTGTTGGTAATTTCCTTTGTGGTGAGCACCCTGGAGGCAACTGGTGCTATATAAATATATCCTTTCATGCAAGGTCAAAGGAACAGGACGGGTGTATTATTCAGCTTGAAAGCGTAAAGCTCACACCATGTGTGAAGATCTTAGCGTAGCTGGTCAAAATTGGAGCAGGTACCATGACTTTGCATTAAATATTCACCCGCCAGAATGAGAACTCTAATATTCAAGCGCCCTCTTGGAATGGGCCTCTCATCCAAAGGCTGCTGGTTGCTCATGGCCAGTGCTTGTGCATAATACATCCTCATCCATTGTCACCAGGGGGAAGTCATTCTCCAGAGGCAGCTCATCCATTTTTAATAGGACACTCAGTGCATCTCTGATCTATGGCTGTAATTAAACACTCCAATCCCTCAGACATTGGTCAGGATATGCGGACACTCTTATTTCTGAACACTCAATTGTACATAAAACAGGCAACCCCCACCTTCCCCATGGGTGACCTCATCATTGTGGGAGGACGGAGTGAGACGAAGATCTGGGGGCGTCATCCGAAATGACACCACTTTCCACTCACACGGGTAGCTAGCTAGTTGGCCAACACTACTATAGTTATATCACCAGTGCTTTTTATATGTCTTGCTTTTCATTTGCATGACCATCCTTTTAAGACAGTGCGAGGTGTTCATGATACCAGATTTCACCATTGTTTTAAGCTTTATTGCAAAGGTACCTATTTTTTTTAAAAAGACTTTTAAGGACATTCTGTTTGCCATAAAGCCAATTAAAATGCATTTTATGCCCCTCAATTTTCTAAAACATTTGTGCATTGTTTCCAAAAAGGAGGCGGCATTCATAGGTTAGAAGACTTAGTGCACTATAGAACAGTCGGTGTGACATGAAGCATATTTTACATTTATCACGTCCCTCGCTCGACATCTTACAAAAACATCAATGAAAAAGAAAGTTCTGTTGCAAAAAAAAAAAAAAAAATAAGTCGGGAAATCATTGATTAACATAGGAAGTGCTTCTACTCCCATTGAGGAACTGAATAAGGGCAAGGATTTTAGCAAGAACGGCAGCAGTTGCAAGTGTAAACTCTAGATAGTTTGAGGAAGGCTTCAGAATTCTTGCAAATGTTGCTGCTGATGGTATTGCTGTCTTGCCAGAGTTTGACCAACAGCAATGCAAAACTACAGAGGAGTCAGTTAACTAACCTAAGCGGCAAATCTTGGGGTTGATCACATCGAACCTTGCAATTTTTTTGAAATTATGTAGAATATGTGGATTTAATATTGGGTTCTGTTTTTTTTTTTGCAGAGGTGCCATACGCTGGTCCAGTAGGGCCTGTTTTCCAGATACCGAGTATCTGTAAATTGCCATGCAGAGTAATTGTATGTACATTTATGGATATATTGAAAATGTGGAGTGGATCCATCCTGTGTGGGCTGATGCTGAACACCTGTGATATTGACAGCTGGGAGGCTTTCATGGCAGATCCCTTTAATTCACCTACTGTGGATGGGGGAGATATGATTCATTTTAAATTAGGGAGATTTGAGGGTTAGACAGTAGGGTGCCTTTCGAGAGGGTGCAGTGCCATCTCAATGTAGTGAGCACGGCGATTAGGATAAATGGTAATAGAAGGTAAGGTAATGTACATGAAATGCTTGATTTGTATTGAGAGCTCTGGCGATGTGTCTGCTCACTGAAGAACCTCTGCACTCAATAAACCGTGTGCGTGACTGGCATTTTGTTCTGAAAAGATCTGGTCCTGTTAGGAAGTCGGCTATCAATGATTTGTTCGCCTGGCTTCAGGGAGCGGTCACTGTCAAAATGAAGCCTAGCAGGTGAGGAGGGGAACTGTTATTGCTGTCAGAAATGATGGTACAGCTTTGGTGATGAAAACCAGGAGACTATCCATACCCAGAGGTTGTCAACACCAACACCTGGAGAACTAGTCTGCACAGGGGAAGAAACTCCCCTCACTCACTTCCTAGTGATGACGGTCTGAGTGGGGAGGAGGTAAAATTGAAGCAGTCACTCCAAGAAGGTGCGGGGATGTAGGCACCACACAGCCGTGATTGAGTGTAGAAGGGGCTAAACTTAGTTCCCTGAGAACAGAGCCAGGAGTTAGTGAACTGGGTGGGTTTTGGACTTGGTTGGGGATGAGAAGGACTGAGGTACTCTGGTACGTACAACACAGTAACTGGCCTAGATTTCCTCAAGACTCAGCAAGCCTTGCACAAGACACGGGGGAAGACTGCTAGAGAAAGCACAGGAAAGTGCACAGAGGGTGAGAGGGCAAGCTGCGGCATCGCAATGTGGTGTTTTCCCTCAAATCGTCAGGGTTCTTTAGTTTGATTTTTGTGTTCTTCACTCTTGATGTAAGGAAAGCAAAAAAGTCACAATTCTATGTCACTTGTTGTATTGATTCCCAGAGGGCCCTGATATTAATACCAAAGTAGAGTCCCGATGTCAGACTTGGTGTGGAAGAAAGACAATATGGTAAAAAAAACAGAGAAGGTAGTTGGAAAAAAGTAAGATATAAGAAAGGGAGACAATATCAAATGGAGAATGTAAAGGGAAGAGAAAAGTAAAGGCGATGTCACCTCAGGAAAAATACATGGAACTAGGAAAGAGAAATGCAAGCACACAGGAGCATAATGGAGACTCCAGTCACAAGATGTAAACCTGCGGTACTTTCTAAGGGATATAGCACAACTCTAGAGATGATCGTGGGACAGCATAAGGAACCACATGGGCTTCATTCAAGTAGAGGAATGTGATTTCCTCGAAATCCATGAAGAAGTTCTAAAAGAATCACGTATTCAAGATGACTCTGGTTGTAAGGTTGAAGGACATGGCCCCCCTCAGCTTCATGAGCCTCATGCAGAGGGTGGTCCAAGGAGAGCCAGGCCCCAGAGGGATAGATGGCTTCTAGAAATATCTTAGCACACCAGACTCCTACCCATAATGTCCTTGGTGCACAGAGTGGCAAAGGAGTTTAGATCAGGAAAAAGACCAACTATTCAGTCTTCCTTTTTACTCTGGCGGAAGAGCCTTCAAATGTTTGTAGGCCATAGCTATTGTTAACATCCTTTTACGCCTTTGCGATTTTTACTCCACATTAGCAGAAGCCACGTAAAGCTCACAGCAGCCGTAGGAAGACGAGTCTGCCTGATCCTGGTATGGTCCATTCCACCAGATGAAGAGTGTGGTAAACAATGAACAGAAAGGCTGAACAACTCTGTCTCTCACGTGTATGATGGAAATACAAACAGCCCCACATTTATGTTTATTTGTGAAGAGATTCGTTCCCTGCCCAAGAAAAGGAGACTATGAAACTAGGAAAGCCCCGTCATGCACATGATACCATCAGACGAATAAGTTTACAAATATTCCATTTGAGACAGGCTGGAGTTTACATCCAAAGCATCCCTGCAAATTCTGGTTAAAAACCTGACATCCCCAAATAGGCTGATGCTGACTCAGGAGTTCCTTGTGCTCCATTCTAACATAAACAAGCATGGGCAAAGCAAATAGGTATCTCTTCGGCAAGCCTGTGGATTTTTTTTATTTCTATTTTTACAAACGTTTTCAATAGACTTTAAAAGTAATAATGTCTAAAGGTGGCATGCGTACGTTTGCAAAAAATCAGGCCTGGGCGTAGTTTGCGGAGTTTTGCTACGCGGAACTCCACGAAGTTACAAAAAAACTCAGCGAGTGGCGGAGTGCAGTGCGAACTGCAGTTTGTGCTGGTATTCCTGCTGCTCGGGTAGAAATTCTACCCGAGCGGCAGCTCGCGAACTTACCGAGCGGGGAAAAAACTCCGCTGCACATCGCGAAGCAGAGTTTTCTGCACTCCGCGAGCTCCGCGGAGTGCAGAAAACTCCGCGAACGGAGCGAAGTTCACCGCCCAGGCCTACAAAAAATAAGTAAAAATGCCCCATCACAAAAATGAATTATAAATAAACATGAAATGTAAGCTTAGAACTAGTCAGGGATGAAAACCGAGAGTAACCTACCACTTATGTACTGAAGAGGACTAGTTTCTAGGTGGATCTGCAATAACAAAATGCTATCTTCACATTGAAGAGAGCCAGTGGTTGATTTGGGCTGACCCATTGTCCCGTGCTGCAGACTGGTGGGCGAAAGCAAAATGTGGATGACTGTTGAAAATACCAATGGGTGAAGAGGCCTGCTCCAAAGGCCCTCTATGTTTACATGTATATATTTTTATTATTTTGGGGGGAGGGGACAATGAGGTTGGCAAGACGGCAAGGCCAGACTTAACAAAAAGAGTATATACAGAACTATTTGGAAATGGACTCCTTTCAAGATCGTACTTTTGAGAGAAAAAAAAAGTATGTAGTTTTGAGCCAGTCGTATTTTCTTATTTTTAAATCTTTACTTCCCCTTACTTCGGCCTTCATTAAGAGTTGTAGTTGGTGGCAAACTCCCCAGATTTGGAGAAAATACGAGTTAAAAGACCCAGGTCCTCAAGGCTGGACTGGCCAGCTGGGCAAGCGGGCAATCCCCCCGGGAGGCTGGAGCCCCAGGAGGCCAGTTTTGACACTTCGAGGCTGGTTTCAGCCTCTAGGAATGGTGCACGTTACAGATCCCGGCCGCAAATTGAAAGAGTTAGCACGTCTGTCCATTGGAGCTGAATTTTTAATGTTTGCCAGGGCTGTTTTAAGTATCCAGTCCGGCCCTGCAGGTCCTGCATTCTATTCCCCATTGCAGGGAGCCTAACTTGTAGTCCCTGTTAACTCACAGATGGATAACATCCGGAATCGTGCATTCCTCCCCTGGTATCTCCCTGCTGAGTTGATTGGAAGCGTCAACATTTACTCTCCTTTACCTCGTCCTACATTTACTTACCTTAACTATCCTTATCATTTAAATTACATTTACTTTGTCCTGCATTTACTTCTCCCAACTGTCCGTGTCACTGAAATGATATTCACTTGGTATTATCTGCACTTTGTCTCCTGTCATTAACTCTCAACTTTACGACAGTGCTAACGGTCTCTGTAATCTTAAATAAAAGTAGAATTCAATGTAGTGATCTTAAATTTCTGCCAATACCAGCCTTTACTGTAGTCCTATTTGTAACCAAATTATTTTTTTAAATGTAAATAAAATAAGTTCTTATTTTGCAGCTAATCCTAAAACCCACCCTAACGTAGATTAAATTAATTAAAATTCTATGTCAGGACCGGAGGCGAGGATTATGCTATTCTTTCTTCACTTTATTCATAGCAGCCATTCAAAGTTAAACAAACCACTATTCCCATGAACTACAGGGAATAACAACACAAAAACAATAGTGTCCATGGATAGATAGTCCTCTTCCAATGCACCAAACACAGGGCTTCTAGGAGCATGTAGTCCTCTGTCCCTCTTCAGTCTCCCTCTTTCTTCGCTGCTTGCAGCCAGATAAGTGCTTCCCCTTTTTCTCTCCTCATAACTTGTTGGATTGTTTTACTGTGAGACATTTTCTTGCCTTATATCATTGTTTCCATTGACTTTTAGCGTTCCGCTATGCTTATGTGCTGTGCTTTTATGCTCTGTAGCTGCATTTCTGTCATAGCGCGTTTTGCGCTCAGGCGTGCCGCGCGTTTGTCTTTCATGCACGTTTGAAGAGTTTTATTTGTTTATTGCTGATGCGCTTTGAAAGCTTTCGTGTCTGCGAGCGAGCTCACCGCTACTCGGTTCGTTCGCCCGGCCGTGGGAGCCTTCACTCTCCCTAACGGCCGTTGCCTTCTGTGGTGCGGGCAGCGTTTTGATCGGCGGTGTTTTCCCGCCTTGGGGGGTCAGTAATTAACTAGGCCTTTGCCACGCTCTATCCAGAGTCTGTATTGGGACAATTTACTTTGGCAGGCTGCCCTTTGTTTCTACTGCACCAGGGCTGACAGTCCCAGGGTTCTGCCCATTTTAAACGCGAGCACTGCCCGCTTTGCATTCAGGCTGACACCCAGCCCCCCCTTAAGTTGAGGTTTCCCCCTCTTACATCTACCCACTTACCTGTGTGGCGCTTCACCTTCCGATCTCATGGAAGTGTATCAGGATGAGCCCTACCAGGACGATCAGTGGGAGGAGGATCCCCTCACTTCCCTCCAGTGGGATGAGGACTTTTACGACGCTGTGGACGATTCTATACATAAGGCGGTAGAGCAGGCCATGGCGCCCTTAGAGGACCGCCTGTCTCGCCGCATTGAGCAGGCTTGCGAAAAGATAGCCAGGGCGTCCCAAGCCCTTCCTGCTCCTTCGCACAGCGCCGGCAGAGCCCCCGCCGATCCACAACCCCCGCCTGCTAAGCGCCCCAGGGACTCCGGGGTGGATTTGGATGCTTTCGACCGTCTTAAGCAGGCGTTCTTAGCGAGCAACCCCAAGCAGATGCCTTCAGGGATGACGCGACGGGCGATGCCGATGACGATGCTGGTCCATCCCGTCCCTGGCACCCGGCCCGCCCGGACCCCTCTTCTGGCTCGCAGGACCTCTGTTCTGACATGCTCGACCCTGACGACATCCTGCATCCCCGATCCTCGGACTGGGCCCCCTCCGACAAAGTGGCCCAGTACGTGGCCAGCAGGATCCGCCGGCTGTTAGAGGCCACAGCCAGAAACTGTCTAAGGGCGGAGTGCCCCCGACCTTCGCTGGAGGGGAAAGTGGCGGCTACCCCGGAGATAGATCCACGCATGGCCACTTTTCTTCAAAAATTTGTTAAGGACCCCAAGAGGGGTATCGACAGATCCTGGCGTGCTTGCCAGGACCAGCTCCTCGATGCCCTGGGCCCCGTTACGAAAATATTGGACATGGCTGAGGAGGCCAAACTGTCAGGGTCCCTTATCTCTCCAGAGAATCTGTCAGCCTGGGCCCAACGTGCGGTGGTCTTCCTGGGGAACGCCAACTGCGCGCTTTCCACGGAAAGGCGCAGGAGCTTATTCATAAAGGTTGATCCCAAGCTCGGGGACTTGGCCGACTCGGAGGCTGGCTCCGTGGCCCAAGGGGGTCTTTTCGGAGAGCCCTTTATCAAAGAGTTGGGCAAATTTGTAAATACATTTACGTCCTTAGACAGGGCCCAATCTTCCATTCGAAGGTCTTCCGCCCTCGGGTTTTCCGGGGGGCCGGACGAGGCAGGGGCCGCTCGTCCGGCCGTCCTAATCAGGGCAGGGGGCAAGGCTCCGGGAACGGACACTATCAAGACCAAGCCAGATTCGGCAACTTTTACCCGACCAGGGGACGTCGAGGGAAACGCAGAGGCGGCAGAGGCGGTGGAGCCTCCAACTCTTCCGGTGAGTGTTCTCCCTTCTGAAAGTGGGGGGCCGTCTGGCGCATTTTTTCCGGGCTGGACTTCTGTCACAGGGGACGCCTGGGTTCTGCAGACTGTCCAGGGGTTTCACATAGAGTTTCACGGGGAGCCCTCGCAACCGGTCCCTCCGCGCCCTCACTCCTTCTCGGTCGCAGACACCGTGCTGGTCGACTAAGAGGTTTCCTCTCTTCTAGACAAAGGGGCGATCGTGGAGACCCTTCCGCACCCCAGAGGTTTTCTCAGCAACCTCTTTTTAGTGGACAAGCCGGATGGAAACCAGCGTCCGGTCATAAATCTGCGAGAGTTCAATGGGTGGCTCGTTTACCGCCACTTCAAGATGGAGGGGATCAATCTTTTGCGCGACCTCCTCAGACCCAACGACTGGATGGCGCGCCTCGATCTGAAGGATGCCTACCTAACGATCCCCATTTTCCCCCCTCACAGGCGGTTCCTGCAGTTCCCCTGGCGGGACAAGGTGTACAAGTTCACTACTCTCCCTTTCGGCACCCTGGTGTTTCAACAAGGTTCTTCGGCCAGTGATCGAGCGTCCGGTATGCGTTTGATTGTGTACCTGGACGACATCCTGTTGATGTCTCAGTGTCCCCGAGCCTTGTCGCTGCAGCTGCAGACAGCGGTCAACCTCCTTCAGAGCCTGGGCTTCATGCTCTACGAGGCAAAATCCACTCTCGTGCCGGCTCAGAAGGTGGTATTTTTAGGGTTCATGATCGACTCAGTGGAGTCCACCCTCAGCCTTCCATCTCGGAAAATGACGAAGATTCGTCACGAGATCAGGAGAGCCCTTGCGCAATCCCGCCTGTCTCTCCGGCAACTTGCCCGGATCGTGGGGCTCCTCTCGGCCTCCATCCAGGCGATATTCCCGGGCCCTCTGCATTACAGGGCCCTCCAGCGCCTCAAAGCCCGCCACCTTCGCAGGGGTCTATCCTACTCTCAGAAGGTAACCCTCTCCGCCAACGCCAGGGGGGAGCTCCAGTGGTGGCTTGCCAATATGGAAGCCTGAAATGGGCGGGCGATCTTCGGTTCCGCGCCCGATCTCGTTATCGAATCCGACGCCAGCAGATCCGGCTGGGGTGCGCGGTGTGGAGAGTTTGCTACCGGAGGTGTGTGGTCTCCACAGGAGCAGCAGCTGCACATCAATTGTTTGGAGCTCTTAGCGGGCTCTTTCGCGATCAGGTGCTGGACCAAGGATTCGGTCCGATCCTGTGTTCTCCTCAAGATGGACAACATATCAGCCGTCTGGTACATCAACCATCTCGGGGGCACACGTTCGCGAGCTCTGTCAGCGAACTTCTGGCAGTACTGCCTGGATCACCATGTCTCGGTGACTGCGGAGTATCTTCCGGGTCAGGACAACCAGGTGGCGGATTTCCACTCGCGCCATTTTCACGACGTGAGCCTGTGGAAACTTCATTCGGGAGTCTTCGCAGACCTTCAGAGCATTTGGGGCCCGTTCTCGGTGGACCTGTTTGCCTCCCACTTAGACTTCCAGCTTCCCCGGTTCTTCAGCTGGAGGGCCGGATCCTATGGCGACTGCCTCGGATGCGTTCCTGCAGGACTGGAGGGAAAAGACTGGGTATGCCTTTCCCCCGTTCGCCATGTTAACGAGGGTCTCGGCCCAGGTTCGTCGCCAGAGAGCGGACGTAGTGCTGATTTCGCCAATCTGGAGATCTCAAGTCTGGTTTCCGGTTCATCTAGAACTTTCTTGGGATTCTCCAATCCCACTCCCCCGATTCCCGACTCTCCTGCTCAGTCCCGACAAAGTTCCCCACCCGCTCATCGCTCAGGGCTCTCTAGCACTGATGGCTTGGCGGATTACAGGGGACGATGGGTGGTCCCAGGCCTTTCGGGAGTGGCTGAGAAATTCATATCCAAGGCCTGGGCCGATGGTACAATCAAGTGGTACCGCTCCACGTGGAGACGATGGGTTCGCTGGTGTATGCGACGGGGTTTCAATCCCGTGGCAACGGATGTGACAGCTATACTAAATTTCTTGGCTGCCTTGGCGGAGGAGGGTTTGGCTTATAGAACCATTAATACCTTCCGGTCCGCCATTTCTGCCGGCCATACCATGGTGGATGGCTCCCCGGTGGGTGAGCATCACTTGGTTTGTCGCCTCCTTCGAGGCATCCGCCTCTCTTTGCCTCCTGAGCCTCGCTACTCACAACTGTGGGACGTTAATCAGGTTCTCAATCTGTTTTTGTCCTGGCAGCCAAACAGATTCCTGTCCAGAAAGGAGTTATCTGCCAAACTGGCTATGCTCCTCTGCCTCATTTCCTGCCGGCGCGTTTCAGATGTTCGAGCCCTTGACGTTTCGGGCAGGATCTTTTCTCCCGCCGGGGTTACTTTCACGGTCCGGAGGCGGACGAAGTGCGGGATAACCTCTATATCGTACCCTGCCTTCCCGGACTCCCCTAAGCTGTGCGTCGTGGCTTGCCTTAAGGCTTACGAGGAAATGTCAGAGGAGTTCCGCCCCCCAGGGGAGCGGCAGTTGCTTATCGCTCTCAAGAAACCTCACAAGGCGGTCTCCTCCCCCACGATCGCCCGTTGGGTTCGTTGGGTGATGCAGGAGGCCGGAATTGACCTGCGGGCTTTTGGTGCCCACTCTGCCAGAAGGGCCATGGCCTCTAAAGCGTTTGCCCTGGGAGCTCGTCTGGAAGACATTCTCAACGCAGCAGATTGTTCTTCCGACTCCACCTTTAAGCGGTTTTATTTTAAACCAGTGCTGGATATGGCACACTTGGTGGTGAGCAAGCTTTAAACGAGCATAATCCTCGCCTCCGGTCCTGACATAGAATGAAAAATTTCCTACCTAACGTAACGGAAAGTTTCAATTCTATTAAGGACTCGGAGGCGAGGATTATCCCACCCAGGGTACCTGTTTCGTGGTTACCTTTTCCCGCCCTCGTAATGGGGTAAGTAACTGGTTTCCTGTTTTCGTAATTTCCGTTGAGTGCTCATTGATTGTGTTGTGATCTTCACTCCCTGGCAGGGTTAAACCTTAGCCTCTGCTGTCGCTTACATTGTGCTTTGCTTCTGCAGGCGATGCCGGCAAACAAGACTCGTGAGGATTTCGGGCTGGCTGTTTTAGAGCGACGAAAGAGGGAGACTGAAGAGGGACAGAGGACTACATGCTCCTAGGAGCCCTGTGATTGGTGCATTGGAAGAGGACTATCTATCCATGGACACTCTATTGTTTTTGTGTTGTTATTCCCTATGGTTCATGGGAATAGTGGTTTGTTTAACTTTGAATGGCTGCTATCAATAAAGTGAAGAAAGAATAGCATAATCCTCGCCTCCGAGTCCTTAATAGAATTGAAACTTTCCGTTACGTTAGCTAGGAAATTTTTCATTGTTGTAGTATATTGTATATGCAGCATGTATAGTAAATTAATACTAAAGCAAACACCTTTTTATTAAAATTAATTAAATGAAAATGCATAACTTAATCATAGTCTAAATGTAACCCTAATTAGAGTTATATAAATCAAATGTATTTAATTTATTGCAGTAAATTAACATTTATTCTACCTCTGAATTAAAAAATAGTTTAAACCTGTAATGTAATGCTAATGGAAACCATGTGTTTTAATATATACATGTATAATTAATCTAGTTATTCAGTGCTTAGCCTACCTGGAAGTGTTATTGAATTATTTAAATGAAATATAATTAAAGTAACCAGTAATACTTTTTTAGCACTAACACTAAAACAGTTTTTAATCAAACAGAATAGCGCTAATGCTAACCCTGAATTAAAGTTCTTCAGTCTGAATTTTTGTACAAATAAATAATGTGCTACGGTTGCATGTCTTCGCAGCTGCTTTTGGGATGGGCCCCTAAAACCTGCTGTGATCAGGATTAGAGGGTGGGTGAGCCAACAAATTAACAGGGAGAGCCGAGCCAAGGCCCTGGCTGGTCTCCTAAAGCCCATGCATGAGCCGAGCCCTAAAAATGTTTGCTTTGTAAACCGAACAACAAACATCACGTAAATTATGATGAAATCTCTTCAAACTTCAAAAAAGTGTATTTCTTTTACACGTGGAACCTTTGACGTTAATACATCACATTATGTTTAGTACTGCACTGAGAAGTACTTATTAAAATGATAGTTTTTAAACATGAACCATTAATGAATTAAGAGGCAAAACACTGTACGTGGCCCAGATTATTATAGAGCAAGATTATAGTCTATTAAATCAGACACAATAGGTATTCTGAACTCACATATTTGAAAGTGCTTCCATATGCGATCATGAAGAAAAAAAGAGCTTTGGTTAAATAAAATATTTACCCAAGATCACACAATTTAAGCAGGGAAAGCTGCAATGTATCCGGGTCTCTGGTTGCACTTTGTACAAATCAGCCAATAAGTGGGTATCTCTTTGTCTTTCCTTTTTTATGTTATCCCTTTGATACCTTTTTGTGCCTTTGTCTACAGTTTTTATATAGGGCAAACTCGACCAAAAGGTATTGGAGCGCATTACAAGAGCAGCAGTTACATCTAAAGGTCACATTTTTTAGGTCGAGCCTGAGCCAGCGCTTGGCTGCTCTGCGAGGCTTCTTGTAAGCACTCTAAACTTCTTTGTGTGGGTCTGACTCCCCCCACGCATTGGGTTGGTTGGTGCCTGTGTCATTTCGTTATCGTAGCCTGCAAATGGCTAAAGGCGGGCGCATGTCCCACCTCTTTAGCAAAGGTTCACTCCCACAGCGTTTTGCTTGCGGGAGCGAGCAGCAGCGCGCAGGGTGGCAGCTGCATTCCTCGTTTTTTTCTTCCTTGCAGCGCGCGCGTACCACTCGCGGGCACCCTTACACCGCGCGCACATCGCACACCACTCACGGGACGCGGGACGCTGTTCTTTTTTAGAATTCTTCAGGTATTTTCAGCGCTGTTTCAGTGCTGCCATTTACCCTAATGTAGTTTAAAGTTAGTGTGCATTCGCACACTGTCTCCTGGAGCCCTATGGCCCCCACAACAAGCTGCTGTTGTAAGTCTAGTACTTTTGTTTGCAGTTTTATATAGCGGGAACTCGACCCGAAGGTATCGGAGCACTTTCCGTGCGCACCAGTTACGTAAAAAAGGGCAGTTAGTTGTAGTACTTCTGAAACTCACACAAGTGCACAGCTACACAAGAGCAGCACTGCTAGATGGAGATGTCGGATGTGGCATTTAGGTGTCGTGTCGACAGAGAGCATGCGCGGGGTGTTGCTCTCGGAGGTTCACCGCCTCCTCCTCGTCCTGTAGCCTTCCTTCGGCGGTGCTGGTGTCCGCTGCTTCCTCGGGCTCCCGCGGGAATGGGTTTTCTTCACCCCAGGAGCAACTGGGCCTCTATGCTGCTGCTTCTCCTGCCGCTCTTCCTACAGCACCCCCCGGGGGCGTGCGGCCTGAAGGAGCGGGGTCCCACCGTCACCAACAAGGTAACTACTACTGACAGGGCGCCCCGGACAGAGGGGCCCCTCCGCCCTGTTCGTTGCATCGAACTTTCGGATGTATATTTTAAAAGTTGTACTTTCATTGTGGTATTGTTTATATTACTATTTTTTAGGAAATCAGCTCTATAGCAACTTTACAAAGTCTCTCACGCACAGTTTTCTACTGTTTTGTTTTTAATTACGTAATCGATTCCACCAATGCATGTGTTGGTAGTGGGAGCCTGGCCCATTGTATTTTTAGCTTCATGTGGTTGACTGTATGCCTTGCCGGTCAGAAATCCCCGGGCAACATGTTTTTAGGTTGTTTGCAAACCGCCGTCACGGCCATTGGCGCTCTGTGTGCAGAGACCCTCCCAGCTTCCCAAACCCCGTGCAGCGCACAGCTGATCATCATAATACAGTTAAATTATTACATTTTCATTAAAGCAATAGACATTCTTTTTAGGTCGATATTATTCCCACCCTTCCCACACATTACACAACATAGGTGAAGCTGGAAAACATCTAGCAGTGCTTTCTTTTGAGCTTGCCTTGCGGTGCTTAAATGATGTATTGTGTAATTTATACAATCTCTTAAAAAATGTACCCTACAGTGCAACATCGCCTCCAGAATCAAACAAGCATCTCCTCAAAACACCAGTTAAACAGAACTCAGCACCACCTTAACACCACCGTAACACCACCACCTCACCATGCCTCACTACCACCACAGCATCACAAAGCACCACTATAGCATCACTCAACACCACCTCAACATCACTAAGCACCACCTCAACTTTAGAACAGCCAGGAAGAAGTCGCTAGCATTGCAACGACAAAAAACGACAAGACATTTTTTATGGTAATTCTTTTTTTTAATTGGGTCATTCAGTTGTACATAATATCTTCTTGGTTATATACAAGGTAACAAAAATACTTATAATACTTTTTTATTATAACTTTTCAACATGCTGCACAGCAGCCACAATGCTCTATAACATAGCTTAAAAACATTGGCAAAGCCGAGAGCACTGACTGAACACTTATAAGGACCCAAAGGCGAGACCTATTGGCTATGCCAATGCTTGTTTAAAGGTGGGGTAGATTAAGTCGTTTGCTCAGAATCACCGGATGTTGAGCCAACCTCGAGACTTGAACCTGGTTCCCCAATTCCAAAGACGGCAGCTCTGGTCCTAATGCCACATCCTGGGTAGGGGCAGGGGGGCAGACAGAAGCCATAGGAAAGGCCGGCTCATTATGGGCTGGAGGTTCCAACAGGACCTCAAGCTGAGCCAAAGCCAGCCTTCTGGCTCGAGCTTTCAGTGGCTCGCCCACCCTTAATCAGAATTAGGCCTTGGTGAAATTTCAGCAACATTTTGGGAATTGCACATTAGGCTTAGCATGCAACATTAATGACATTTTGCCATTAAGCCACATGATATAATTGCGCAACGTTCTCAGTAACATTTTAGCACAGGAACACCACGAATGTCCAGCACACGAGCAGTAGTTATTAGCACCTCTTGTATTTTTGCACTATTTTTTTTTTTATTGTCAGGATGCATTTCGCGCTAAAATATAGCGGCAAATGCTGGGTTTGCATTTCACATAATTTTTGTTTTTTGTTGTACTTCGCCTAATTATTAGTAAGCAATTTTACATACATTTTGCCCACTTCTAATCAGGATGTTGGCCTTCAGATTAACGAGGCCGAGCTGTTCTTCGCATTCTGTATAAAAAAAACTAGTGGAAACTTGCATGGTGTGGTGTGTGTGTATCTGTTGCCCGTATTCCTTGTAAATTAGCAGCTCAGCGCATTTTGCTTGCACGAGTAGGCACACATCTATCCATTTTTTAAAAAGAATAAGACCCTTTGTCTCCAATAAGCAAACCTCTGCCTCCTTCTACTGGATAAATGAAGAAGCACCACTGTGAAGCATAAATATAATGTAGATGAATTCACATTAAAGTTACCAACTAGAACAGGCTTTTCCAACGAGTAGCCTGTAATCTACGGGTAGCTCTCCGGCTATCTGTGAGTAGCTCTCCTCTGTGCATCCCAGCCAACTAAATTGGAACCGTCTGCGTGATTGAGTTGTTTGTGTATATTCAAGACAAAAATGTGTGTGTTTTCAAAACTCATAAGCTGATTTCTGCTGACTGAATTTCCAAAATATATTTAAAGCTGACTGATGCACTGAGCTGATCACGGCTGGTAATCTTGCATATGGTGGCCACTAGTGTAATCTTGTAATAGTGACCACATCAGACGCTAATAATATTAGTAGTTTGCGAAGTTTTCAATTGAACATAAGTAGCTCTTATTACACAAAAGGTTGGAGACCCCTGAACTAGACATTTTTACTGGCTTTTTAGGTCTTGCTAGAGATTGCTGTTTTTTGCTTCATGTTATCAAAAACATTAATCAAAAACAGCTTTGGGGCAGCCCTTTGCATCTATTGGTCAGTTCAACTGTGATTCACACAACTAAAACTGTTGGCTTTCTTGGACTGTGATTGATGCATTTTACCTGATAGCTTGCACACCGTCCTTAAAAACAATTGCACTTCAGTGCCAGGACTGCAGGGCTTGCACTTTACTTTGCCGATGCTTTTTTTCCCCATTCTTTATATTTTTTTATTTTTTAGTAATCCTTTGTTTAAACTATGTGTTCATGTTACAGTAATTAAAAGCCAATAGTACATTTTCTTTATGTCAATAAGAATCATATTTTTCTGTGATGTGCTTTAAAACTACAGAGGGTTTCTATACGCGTTGTAGAAAACCCTGTCTGTTATGAAGCACTCATACTGCACTATTAAAATTAAATGCAAGGGTTAATATTTTTTATCAATTTTTATTTCGGCCATTAGGAGTACTTGTTCTGCTCTGTTCCTAGATTGGTTAACTTTTGTGGATTTTGGTTTTTGATTTGAAGGTAGTGCTAAGCCGTCTCTTTCATGTAATCTTAAAACGTTAAACTCCACAAAGTGACCTAGCAATGGGGCATTCCTTAATGACGCAAGATCTCCACAAATCTATTCAGACTCCAATGTGCAATGCTAACCTGGTAGTGCTTGCAAACCATCCCCTAGCTACAATGCCATACTAACTAGTTAAAACTGCAGCAGGTAAAAAAAGCAGAACAGAATGCCCTGTATGAATGCGTTTAGTCTCCCGTTTAATCCTTCACATTTCGTCATGCGCACAATACCATCACCGGAAGAGATGTCACCCCCCCCTGATGTTAATGGGAATATAAATTACCTATCTATAAAGAAGGAAAGTTTCAATTCTATTAAGGACCCTGAGGTGAGTATTATGCATATGTTTTTTTCACTTTATTAAAACAGCAGTCTTTTTAAAGATCACCATTTCATATTAAACAAAAAGTAAACCAAACGACACTTCCCAGCAACTTCTGGGAATCAGCAACCAATAGCAACAGTCCTCCAGTCATATCACTGGTCTTTGTATATAAACCTCTGAAATCCCTTCCTGTTCCTCTTCTTCACACAAGGAAGTTATCCTTTGTGTCTTTCATTGTTCATTCTTCTGTTCGTTACCTAGAGGATTAAATCGAAACGTTCTCGAGATCTTCCATGCAAATATGTGTTCTACCATAACATACACTAGTAAAAATGCATGATATCCTAATTTCATGTCCATCGTATGGCAAAACCTGCATAATAACTTCAGCTACTAAATTGAAGCATCATTTCCCAATAAAACATTAACATACAACTTCAGTAAACTCTCTACTTACTGTCAGCTCAATTAAAACGTTCCTTATCGATAGCTATAAAATTATATATTCTATGTCGGGATCTGAGGTGAGGATTATGCATGTTTAAAGCTTACTTTCCACCAAAGCTGCTTCCTCTGAAATGGGTTTAAAGTAGAATTTCTTAAAGGTCGATTCTGACGACCAATCTGCAGCATTCATAATGTCCTCCAATCTACCACCTACCTCAGTTGCCTAAGAAGGCATAGCACCTCTTCTGGAGTGGGCCCGAACTTCTCGACATCCATTCCTGCTTTCACTATGATCCACTTTGCCCACCTGCCGATAGAATGAGTATCATTGAAAGCTGGATGAAATGCTAACCTGGTATTTGTTTTAGTGCTTCTAGACACTGTAAATGTTACACTCTCCGGTGTGAACATGCATCCAGATACATCCAATGTTCTCAAATAAGAAACTCTTGCATGTTGTCAAACACAGTAGCATCCCTAACTTCACTGATAATTACTTTAGGTGGAGATACTGATTATCCTGCCAGCTGAAAAGGAGTAGTAGAACTAGATTAACATCTTACAGTCTGGAATATCTGAATTCTGGGGTTGTTTCAGGCTTATCCCTTTTATTAGATTACATATCCAAGGATGTTCTCCCACCGGCATGTCATTAATGGGAAAATGGCCCACAGAGATAGCCGATCTGAAGGAATTCACCATGCAATAGGCCAGGTCTAAGTGAGCTAAATCCGCCAGAAAAATTTAAGACATGAGTAACCTCAGCACCCATGGGATCCAGGTGTCTCTCCCTACTCCAGTGAGCCCATCGTCTTCATGCCAAACGGTATCTTTTGATGGTGCCAGAGGTCCACGCGCGTTAAATGAAGTTCACAGTGACTTCTGAAAGCCGGTTTTCTTCCCAACGACCCTGAAATCCTCCAGGCCATGAGTTTGGGATGTCCCTGCAGAACCAGAGGATGCGAGCAGACTTGACAATCCTGCAACATGTTTGATGATGACAGCAGTTCTATTGGTAGGTCCCATTATAATTCCATCAGGAATGGAAACCAGGCCTGCGATCTCAGCATTACTAGAACAAGAGATGCCTTCTGACATCTGACTTGAGTCTCTACTCTGGGTATCATCATGAAAGGAGGAGAGGCATACAGCTGTCAGTGCGACCAGTCCTGTAGGAATACATCCACCACTTTCGCTCCGGGGTCCGGCCTCTAGCTGACATAGACCGGAAGCTGATTGTTCAGCCTGGAGATGAAAAGATCCAAGCCGAAAGGTCCCCACCTGCCAATCAGGGCTATGAATATATGTTGTCCATGATGTATCTGGAGTTCTAGTCCACTATCCTGTTTTGAGCTCCCGGAAGATATTCGGCCGTTATTGAAATCTGTCTCTTTAGACAATAGTGCCAGAAGTCCTTCGGCAGATTCAACAGGTTCTTCAATCTTGTGTCCCCTAAACGGTTTATGCATCTCATTGCCGACCCATTGTCCGTATTCAGGAGTATACAGCAAGAGACCTTGTCCCTGGTGAGGGACCTGATGGCAAAAGAGCCTGCTAGAAGTTCCAGGCAGTTGATATGGAGCAACAGTTCCTCTTTCGACCATCAGCCTTCCCTCGAGAGGTTGCTACGCCTGGCGCCCCGACATGTACTGTCCAATTCTGTAATCCAGTCCAGTGAGGCTCTGAAGATCGACTGGCCATTCAAAGCATCCATGTGGTCCAGCCACCATTGGATCTCCATCTTGGCTTCTTGAGACAATGGGATCAATTCTGAATAGGCCAGTCTTTTCCTGAGATGGGATGCCTTGAGTCACTGCAATGCTCTGTACTGGAGCAGGCCCGGAAAAATGGCCTGTATCAATAATGTTAACAGTCCCACTATCCTGGCCAACTGATGGAGCAATATCCTGTCTCTCCTCATGACTTTTCTGTCTTTCTTCATTTTCATTATTTTTGTCTCTGGGAGACTCAGAGTGGCATGTGTTGAATCTATTATGAAACCTAGAAAGGACATAACCTGTTTTAGAATCGGGTCTGACTTCCTATCATTGATTACAAATCCTAGGTCCTGAAGAAGTGCAGTAGTCGTGTTCAGATTGCATTGTAGCTGATAGCGGCATTGATCGATCAAGAGAATATCGTCCAGGTAGATGATCAATCTGATGCCGCTCGTTCTGAGTACCTCCACCACTGGCCATAAGAGTTTTTGTGAAATATCGCAAGGCTGAGGATAAGCCGAATCGGAGTGCTAGGAACTCGTATATCTGGCCCCTACAGGAGAACTGGAGGAATCTCTTGTGGGGGCATAAATAGGGATGGTTAGGTAAGTGTCATTTGGATCCAACCTTACCATCCAGTCCCCTGCCACGAGGGCATCTCTCAACAGTTGGATCCCCTCCATTTTGAAATGGGGATATACAAGCCACTCACTGACTTTTAAGTTTATGATGGGTCTGAAACCCTAGAATTTCTTCTCCGCCAAGAATAGATTGCTCAAAAAAACCCTTGGTTGGGGTACTGACCTGTAAATTGCTCCTTTGGACAAGAGCTTGTTGACCTTATCAGACTCATTTCCTGATCTGAAAATCTCAATGGTTTTGGTTTGGAAATCTGCCCTATGGAGCCATAAAGCTCTATGTGGAACCCCTGTACTGTTTCTATCACCCATGAGTTGGATATTATCTCCCTCGATTTGTCTATAAACCAACATAGCCACCCCCCTAATTCTCGAGGGGAAATAAGAGTAATCCTTACCGGATCCGACCCCCTCCCCACCTCCCCTCCCCCGGAGCCCGGAACGTTTGCTCCACCTCTGTTGCTTCTGCCAGTTCTTTTATAGGGGAAGAAGGTCTATGCCTGGGTCCTTCATGCTAGCTGTTTCTTCTCGTGCCCTGTCCCTTATAGGAGACTTGTTGGTAAGGACGGCCGGAGCAGTGGCCCCTGCCTCGGCCGGCCTTGGCAAAAAACCTTCCCAGGGAAAATCTTCTTGATAGACTTCACAAAAGGGTCTACAAAAGAGATTCCCCTGGGGAAGAGCTCCAGCCTCAGATGCTGCCAGATCCTCCAGTTTTGGATCTATCTTTATCAGAAGGGTTTGGCATCTTTCTGCTGATAAAGTGCAGTTAGCGTTGCCTAGAAGGCATATTGCTCTTTGCGCCCAGCCCACAACGATTTCTGTAGACATGGTGGTACCTGAGGTCTTGGATTGCTCCGCCAGTTCAATGATCTTAGTGAGAGGGCCCTCTGCGTCAAGGCTTATGCCCTAACAAGCCCTCCATGAACATTCAATCCCTTTCTTGGGGTCTATTATGTACTTTCCGAAGAAAGTGCACATTTTTGGATCAATCGTGGCTATCACTTTCCCCTCAAGGGAAGGTCTGGGGCATTCCGCCTGCAAATGAGCCCTCAAGTCCTTCTCCATGGGTTGCCTTATCTTTTTGGCGATGTAATGCGCCACCTTCCGCTCAGGGGACCGGGAATGGTATAGGCCCTCCGGCTCAAACATGTCAGGTTGACCTGAGTCCCCCTCTTGCAAACCTGCAGCGTTTATACCAGGGCACCATGATCTGCTGCATCTCAGTTTCACCTCATCGTCTGTATCACCCTCCTCCAGTACGGAAAACCCTGAGTCAGGGTTGGAATTCGGGGCAACATTGTTGCGGTTTTCCCCGGGGAAACCTTCCTCACCGTAGCGTACATGTTTGAGCATGCGTGCAACACTTCACAAAGTTTCTCAAAGCCGTCAAGGTGCCCCATGTCACACTCCGCAGCTTTCTTCCCTTGTCTGCTAGACCACCCACTGGGACCTGCCACTATATCCCTGTTATCTTCCCCAAAGACCCTGGGCAGCTGTTCTGCAAGTTTATTTATTTGTGCCTGCAAAGGGGAAAGAGCCTTTGATATAGCTTGACTAAGGGCTCTGTCGACTCCACCGGTAAGTGCTGTTCCACAGTGGGCCATTCCTCCTGTCCCTCATAGTATTGGGAGTACTCATGAGCCCTGAAGGGTAGATAGATACCTGTTGAAAATCATGCCTTTTATTATAACTCGGGCAGCCCCCTCGTAGGTGTAGGAATTACTGGACCAGTAGGTGGCATCTGAAGCCGGGGTGGCTCTACTAATGAGGGGAAAATCTGCAGCTGTGCGACATCTGGCGAGGGTTGGGGGAAATCCCCAGAGGGAATCCTCAGAGTGACACCTGGGAGGGTATTTCCATCCGCGTATTGCGTTCCGCTGGGAGCGCTCAGGGTTTCCCTGCAGGGAATGAAACGCGCCTGACAGAGACCGCTTGACGGCGCAAAACAGGGCCACCTAGGGCCCACGCATGGCATAAAAAAAAAACGCTCGGGCCGAAGTCGCCTACCATGTGAGCTTGGGATAACACAGTCACACTTAAAGTAAAAAGTACGTCAAATATCACAACAGTAATCTTGACAGTTAAGGAAGGGAAGAACGACTTAATTTACGAGCAGTGAAGAAAGAGGAATAGGAAGGAACATCACAGGATTATATACAAGGATCTGTGTTATGATTGGAGGACTGTTGCTAATGGTTACTGATTCCCAGAGGTTGCTGGGAAGTGTAGTTTGGTTTACATGTTGTTTGTATGAAGTGGTGATTTTTAAATCGACTGCTATTTTAATAAAGTGAAAAAAGATATGCTTAATCTTTGCCTCCAGTCCAGACACAGAATTGGTCTGTTCTATGGTCTGAATTCTTTGTGTTCATCTATGCAGCATTGTGCCTTGCCACCTAAACAGAATAGGTGCAAACATCTCATTTGCTGTTATATCGAAGCTTTGAAACAAGGATGTAACTCAGGCCCCTGCAGCCCCTGCGACGCAGGGGGCCCACATTGAACCCACACCAATAAATATATGTGAGATTCAAGGGTCCCTTTTCACACTCTGCGAGAAGTAGGCATCATTTTGTGTTATGCCACTGTTGTAAACACCCACTGCTGATATGTGTGACATGGACAGTATCCAGACATGATCGACTCAGCCTTTGATTCTTCCACCACCCATGAAATGAGTACCTGGTGGGGATAGGGGATACTAATTGCAGGAAAAAATGCTACATGTAAATCGTTTTGAATATAAATGGTATATACAGCACACACCTTTATGAAACAAGGAATTACTGAAATTATTTTGTATATAGATATTTTAAATTGAATCAAAGCATGACAAAAGTGCCTCCCTCAGCCAATAAACAACCATCCTAGGCGCCTGGATACCCTCACGGGTGATTAGTGCGCTATACAAATCGGCATATCGTAACGAATGTCAAATGTAGGAGGCAAAAACAAAGATCCCCTTGCCTTGTTACTACCCAAATGCACACTCAGTTCGGCATATCTCAGCAGATTGCTGTGAGTTCCAGAAGGTGCCATCTCTAGTGTTCTATTTATTTATTTATGTGTTTGTTTACATGTATTTAAGACAAAATACAGGTTTCCCAGAAGCAATTATCGTCCAGAATTCAAGAGTCCCTCATAGACCCAATCCTGAACCCACGCATTTAAAAAACAAGCACAGGGAGAGCCAATTGGTTTCACCTTTGAGTGACATTTTTTCTTTGCCAATTTCTTTTAGCCATGTTGTACAGCAGCACGGCTGAAAGTTTGGAAAAAAAAGCGCTATGACATGACCAGCGCTGAGCGCGAGGGACAGTGACCCTTTTTCTTAGTATGTGATTATTCTCTGCCTTCACAAAAAAAAGTTGAATTATCTTACATCCAAGCTGAAGTTTGCCAATTTGGCCCACTTTAAAAAAAAAAAAAAGCATCAAAAAGGCATTGCAGAGCAAGGAGTGCAGTGCTGTTTACCTCTTTGTAGCATATTGACACCCTAAGGTGTGATTTTTGAGCGCTTTTTTTCTGGCAGGACGGAAGGGGACAAGCAACGAAAAGGGAAGGGTTGTGGGCAGACAGGATAAGCAACAACGCAGGAGGAGGGTGGAGGAAAGTGCAAGCAACAATGCTGGAGGGGGAAGGAAGGAAGGCAGTGCAAGTAAAAGGATAGAAAAATACCTCTGAAAGCAGCGAGCAGTGTAAGGACACTGGACAAGGGGTGCAGTGCATGGGCCGTGCTTCACTGTAGGGACACCATGTGGCCATCAATACACACCAATTTTCATAACACAACATCCACTTTAATCCAGTGTGTTCGAGAGTTTCTCGTATTTTATTTTGGGTGCTTATATTTTTTATCAAAGATATGTTTATTTTATCTCAATCTCTTCCTCTGCAGTACAAAAAAACAATGACATTATATACAACATATAATGCAATTGACAAAAAACAATACTGAATAGACCTGAATAAATATTCAAAAGGAAAAAACTAATTGTAATAAATCAAACATCACATAACCATTCAAAACAGCTTTTTAGACAAAATCCATGCTTTCTTGGAGTTCATGAGATTGTGCAACATTCAAATCGTTTTTCAACTCACTACATCTAATGTATTCCCCCTCTGCGGATGAAGGTACATCTTTATGGATCCTTCTCTATTATAAGCCTAATAATTGTACAACTATCAAGTATCCACATGTGATACACTTGATTTCTATGTAGAGAAGGTTCTCAATCTTCCCCAGAAATAATGCCAACGCGTTTCGACCTCTATATTTGTTGGGGATACATAAGCATCACATAACACTAGTGATAAATGGCATTTTACACCCTGCTCATCTTAGCACTTGGCACAGTGCTAGTTCCAAGTATCTAATCTAGGGCTCACCAGTGCAACACAGGCCCAGCCAACCAACCCTAGTAAGTGCACCCTGGGTTGTGAGTAGTGTGATCAAAGTGCTTGGCAGAGGCTTAGTTACTAGGACTCACAAGTGCAACGCTAGTCCACTAACCTTCCATGGTGGCAGCATATAGTATGAGAATCAGAGCTTGGAACACGGCCAGTTACTACTGTCTCACCTGGGACTTACCGGCCCAATGTTAGCCCAAATAACCATCACTAGTGGGTATCCCCGTGCAGTGCTGAGCATTTGTCTTAGTGCGTGGCACAGGGCTCGTAACTACCATATCACCCAGGAGTAGCCAGTCTGTGTTATATATACATATATATGGCTCAACAACATGTTCCCTCTCAAACAACAGGTCCCAACACGCTCGGGTTCTCTTCAACAGTTTATTTCGGCTTAAGGTAACGCATTTCGACCATACCCACGGATATATATATATATATATCTCCTTTTCACCTCCTCGAATTTCGCCGGGACACAATCGCAGCGGTGCACGTCAGGGTCTGAGGCAGCCCTGTTTGAATCCAGATCACCGCACAGAATTGCGCGCGCACACTCCTTCCGTAGAATAAAGCACGAGTCCAAAAGTGGTTGGGAAAAGTTTTATTTCTCGGTACCAAGCCAGAAAAACCCAACGCGTTTCGGCGTAAACGCCTTGATCAAGGTACCAAGGTATCATCTTGGTACCGAGAAATAAAACTTTTCCCAAGCACTTTTGGACGCGTGCTTTATTCTACGGAAGGAGTGTGTGCGCGCAATTCTGTGCGGTGATCTGGATATATATCTTTTTTTTTTTTTTTAACAAAGTTACGCCGCACTCAGGATTTGCAGGTCAGATTCCTTTGTTCGTTCATATCACCATCAGGACCCTTATCTGTGAGTCTCGCCAACACGTTTCAGCCACAACGGCCTTGCTCACCGTATATATATATATATATATATATATATATATATATATATATATATATATATATATATATATATATATATATACTGAAAAAAGAAAGGTTAGGCTCACATTTCACTCGTACAACACAAGAGAAATTATGTAGTTCTAGTTACCTGAGCTAACTATAACGTACGTCCCATAATGCACTGCTTATGACCTCACATATTACATCACTGATGACATCTCAAATGACATCACTGATGACATCAATGATGACATCATCCAGTGAGTGTATTTTGTGAATGTTTCTGAGACTTAAAAATATATACTAAGCTACTGCATAAGTTTAAATTACTATTCTTTTTATACTACTGAGTGATACTATTTCTAACGTGATCTGAGTGGTTGTGTGAATGTCTGTCTCTGTGTGGGTGGGTGTGTGAGTAGCAGTGTGGGTGAGTGAGTGGCTGAGTGAGTGAGTGGCGGAGTGAGTGGCTGTGTGAGTGGCTGCATTGGTGAGTGAGTGGGTGTGTCAGTGGCTGTGTGGGTGTGTGAGTGACTTATGGATGAGTGAGTGGGTGTCTGAATGACTGTATGAGTGAGTGACCAAGTGTATAAGTGGTTGTATGGGTGTGTGAGTGGCTGTTTGAGTGAGTGTTTGGTTAAGTGAGTTGGTGTGGGAGTGGCTGTATTGGAGAGTGACTGTCTGTTTGAATGACTGTATGGGAGAGTGAGTGGGTGTGGGAGTGCTTGTATGGATGTGTGAATGGGTATGTGAGTGGTTGTGTGAGTGCTTGAATGGTTGAGTGAGTGTTTCTGTTGAGAGGCTGTATGGGTGAGTGGCTGTAGAGGTGAATACGTGAGTGTGTGAGTGGCTGTATGGGTGAGTGACTGGCTGTATGAGTAGCTGTATGAGTGAGTGAGTAGGTGTGTGAGTCGCTCTATGGATGAGTGAGTGGGTGTGTGAGTACTTGTATGTGTCTGTGAATGGGTTTGTGAGTGGTTGTGTGGGTGTGAGTGGGTGTATGAGAGGTTGTATAGGGGTGTGAGTGGAAGTGTGAGTGGTTCTGTGGATGATGTCATCAGTGATGTCACTGACCATGTCATGAGTGATGTAATAGTTAGCTCAGGTAACTATAACTGCTGACTTTCTCTATTTGTACAAGTGAAATGTGAGCCTAACTATAACATCCCTTTAACCTTTGGTTCTTTCAGTGAATTTCTAAGGCTTTTTTAATTCTATTTCCTAACTATAACGTCCCAGTAACCTTTGTTTTTTTCAGTGAATTTCTAAGGTTTTTTAACATTATTTCCTAACAATAACGTCCCTGTAACCTTTCGCTTTTTCAGTGAATTTGTAAGGTTTTTCAAATTGCATTTGTAAAATATTATCTCCTTCTAATGTTTTCTTTTTGGTTAATTTGTAGGGTTTATTTTTAATAAGTGTTTTACAAATGATTTGTATTTTTGTATTTTTTTTATTAATTACGTTTTTTTAAATACTATAGATTTTCTTTTATTATAAATAAACTTTTTGTCAGTTTAATAATATAAAAATCACATATGTACTTAATGTAAAGTAAAAAAAGTTTTTTATGTAATTAAGCAAATTTTATTAAAAAACATATCTTTTTGAGGTACCATGGTAGCTTTCTGGGTCCAGTAAATATAGAAGGGTTGCTACTCTATTGTTTACTCCCGATCACGTGATTGGAAGGAACAAATAACTGCACATATGTTCACCTCTCCATTGTTCTTAATGACATCAGTGTCAACATATTTAGAAGTATGTATAAACTTTAAATCTGTTTTCCCCAAAATGTACTAATTTTACCAGTTTCGCGTATTCGCGGATTCACTCACCGGAACTGCAAATTCATGCGATAACACCCAAAGACAGTTACTACTCCAGTGAAGTCTCTAGAAGGAGGATTGAGAAGCAGCAGTTCTAATGCTTTTTGGCCGATGCCCGGTGGAGCTACTTGATAGCTATAGAGGAGATGGGCTGTGGACTACCCCCTTCGGCCGTCTCCTACCCAGCCGGACATTGGGCAGACCTTACTTCGTCTCTCCGTCGTACTCTCCCTCATACCCCTTTACCCCACCCACTTTCTCCTTTATGCTCCATTTATCCCTCCTCTTTGCTCTCTAATTGTTTTCTCATTGAGACCTAGCCGCTTGACTGATGCTCGATGGAGCTACCTGATAGCTATAGAGGAGATGGGCTGTGGACTTCCCCCTCGGCCGTCACCTACCCAGCCGGACTTTAGGCAGACTCTCCTTCGTCTCTCCATCCATCCTATCTCCATCCTTTCTCCCTCCTACACCTTACCCCACCCCCTTACACTTCTAAGCTTCATTTATTACATCTTCCGACGCTCTTGAAATGTTCTCTTGTAATTGATGTAATTTTGTGGAACCTTATGTAAAGCGCTCTGATACCTCCGGGTCTAGCCAGCGCTATATAAAACTCAAATAAAAAAAATGCTTGTATTGGTGTGCAGTTGGGTTTGTCAGTGACTGTATCGATGTGTGTCAGTGGCTGTATCAGTGTGAGCCTGTGTGTGTGTGAGTACCTCAAGCTGTGTGTAGCTGGGTGTGTGAATTACCGTACTGATGTGTGCCTAGGTGTGTTAGTAACTGTAGCAATCTGCCCTTGCATGTGCATCCTCAAAATGTAAAGTTATGGAACAACACTTTAAGAACTAATTAGTAAAGTACATTATCCCAATATATAGTGCCATTGATCTGCATAAAAAGAAAAAAACTGAAATATTTATTAGTTTTACTGTTAAAAGGTTTGCAAAAGTAACTTACAGTTTCAACAATGCATAAAGAAGTAATTCTAACACATAACTAGATATTTCTCATACTGTAATGCTATATATTAATATGAATAAGTATTTCATTTTTTTTTCCATTTTACGGAGTTTTATATAGTGCGAACTTGACCCGAAGGTATCAGAGCGCTTTACATAGCACCAGTTGCGTTACACGAGGACACATTCATTTTTTTTTGTTAGGCACGGGGAGATTAAGTGATTTGCCCAGAATCACAGGATGTTCGGCGTCATTACCGAGACTCGAACCCGGTTCCCCAGATTAGAGGTTGACCGCCCTAGCCGTTAGGCCAAATCCTCTCCCTTTTTCACTATTCTCAGCTGCTTTACTCATGCATCGCAAACAATGTACTTTTTAAGAAGACATCATATAACAGTGAGGAAAAAACAATCTTAAAGGCTGTACAAAAAAAAAAAAAAATCTGCACACTATCTCATTGCAATTAAGGAACACTGTGGCTTGCACTCACTACAAATAAACATAACACAACTTACTTAACTATTATCAACCGGGGCGCTAGAGGGCGCACGGCAAGATGGCTGCGGCGTAGTGCAGCTCCGCCGGCCGACATCACTATCCTGCATTTATCCTGCTCCCTAGACGCCATCAACGCCTGAAAATAGGAGGCGACTGTCTGCCAGCTGCCGGGAGTCCCCCCTGGGCGTTTGACGGCCATCGCGAGCCCCTGAAGGGCGCGAAGAGTTGTGTGCGGAAGTCCGGCGCTGACACAACATGGCGACCGTGTGAGCAGCGGCCGTGAAAGCTTTGATCTCCGGTGCAGCCCAGAGGTTCTCGGAGCGCTCGTGGGATCCCACAGTGCACACAGCTGCGGGAGCTACTGGTATCCAAGAGCGCCTGTCCGTATTAATCATCCTGTATGACCCGATGGGGGTGACCGGCACTGAGGCTTAGTGAAGAGCGCGGTGCAGGTACGGCGGCGCGGACAGCCCGCTGCGGCTGCCGGTTGCCGGAGCATTTGACGGTCCTGACTGGATTGCAGTGCCTCAACTGGATGCTTCATATCCATTAGCCCGGACTTTGGAAGACACCGAGCAGAGTGTGCGGCCCGGCGGAGAACCACGGACCACCGTAGCGACAGAGTGGCTGAGGCCGTAGTGGGGCCTGGACTGGATGCAACTCCACTGACACTTCGCAACGCTCTACATACCTGCTGATCCCGGCGGCTTCTGCACTCCGGTGAGATTTATCCTGTGTAGCGGGCTCCTGACTGTGGCGGGCAGCGGGCGGCCGTGAACGTTGGCCGCGCCTCGGCCGGAGAGCGCGTGTGAGGCCTGGGTCGGACCTTCCTTTTGCCTGAGGTGGGACGCTGGGTTCGGCTGATGCGAGAGGCGTCTACTAAACCGGCGCCTCCTTTCCCTGCCGATTGGTGATCCGGAGTGTGGGACACGACAGCCAATTCACCCCCTGTTGTAGGATCCCCGGGCCCCCATGATCGCTGCCCCCTTGACATCTCCACGGTGGTGTCCTTGGCCATCGGAGTGCAGCAAGGCCAGTCCGCTGGTGTTACGTATTGTGACCCGGGCATAACCGAAATTGGTAGCTTGCAACATACCGAGCGTTGTCTTGGGGGCCAACTTCCAGTCGGGCTCACTTAACCCCATGGACATTGAATTGTGGGTGCGGCTCTGCCACATGCTAACAGGTGCCAGGAGTGTACAACACGCGCTTAACCTGGATTTGTGCAGCTTTGGATCCTTGCCCCTTCCCTCATTGAACGTGTGGTGAGACAGGTGCACGAGTTGAGCAGCCGGTATACAGTCCCAGGATACGTGTGGGAATTACACAGTGCTACCGCTACCCGTGCTGCCGCGTGCTTGCCGCCATGGGCAAAACGGATAAGAATCAACCGCGCCTCACCTTTGACCTGCGTAAACCCGGCAAAACACAACAAAGTGCCACCACTGACTCGGAGCTGGACACCACCACTGAGACTCCAACCGCCCTGGAAAAAACACTAACTGCTATTCAAGTCAGTCTTCAATCCATAGATGGGAAGATTGAGGCCCTCAGCGGCCGTATGGATCACATGTCCGCCAAATTGGACACACAAGTCACCAGGCTCGGCGAAGCAGAACAGCCCATCTCCGACGCCGAGGACGGGCTACAGCAGGTACTAAGACATCGGATATGGAGAAGATTCTGGCTGTCATCCAGGCCAAAAATGAAGACCTTGAAGCCAGATCCCGGCGCAACAATCTGCGCATACTGGGGCTGGCGGAATCCACAAATGTAGGCAGGCTGGAGACATATGTGGAAAACCTGCTCCGGGATATTTGCGGCGTGGAAAATCTCTCTGACCTGCTCATCGTAGAGAGAGCCCATTGTTCGTTGTCCGTTCGCTCACCTCCGGGTGCCCCACCAAGGCCGATCATCGAGCGTCTATTAAATTTCAGGGAGCGTGATGCGGTGCTCCGCTTCTCCCGTCAGAAGGGCGCCATCACATATCAGGGTAATACGGTGGCATTTTACCCTGACTTCACTGCAACGGTTTAGGCGGCACGTAAGGAATTCCAGCAGGTGAAGAAGCTCCTGATCGCTGAGAATGTACAGTACGCCATGTTGTATCCGTCCCGACTTCGTATCGGCACCGACGACAAGGCCAGGATTTTCACCAACCCGAAGCAGGCCATGGACTTTGCAAAATCTCATCGGCGCAGGAAACGGGCCTCTCCTGAAACCTCAGACGACGAAGGCTAAGGCGCACTGGCCGGGGTTCTGTATTCCAACTTACTGTCTCTCTTGCAGAATCCGCATTGCCAATAACACTGTTTGCGCTGGTGTACTGGACACTGAGGCGCGCTGCCTCGTCTGCGATGCTTTGTTAGCGGTTCAATCGCAGTGCGTTGCTCCTGATGCCCTGCATTTATGCACCTGTATCCTTTTTGCATCTGTTGCCCTCCTGAGGCAGTGCAGATGATATACTGTCTTACTTGCACCTTTGGCTTCTTATTTGCAATGTTTCTTATTGTCGATTGGTCTAGAGAGTACCTGCTATACTAGTCGGCCACCTCCCTTGTCAACTAGGGAGTTGGTTGCGCCGCAGCGCTCCCCAATGGGTGTACCCCATATCACATTTCGCACCTGTTTAATTCTGTTGGGGTCTGTTTCGAATCTGAGGGATGGCTTTGGCAAATTGGGTCTGCTAAAGTGGGTGGGGGGTCAATTGTTGTGAAGTGGGGTTTGTTAAATGTGATTGTTCCGACACTCGAGCCATGGTGTCTCTGGTCTGATATGTCCTCATACAGCTGGGTACTCGCTTTGCTAATGTTCATCACTCTCAATGGCGACTAAGGGCGATAAGTTTACATGTTTAACGTGGAATGTCCGCGGGCTAAATTCCCCCAAGAAAGTCCGGCAGGTCTTCACCTATCTGGATAGACATGGGGTTCAGATCGCACTCCTACAGGAGACGCACCTGACCAAGGCGACAGAAGCCAAGATCGCTCTCAAGTGGGCTGGGTATAAACTTGCCTCGTCTTATTCATCCTATGCCAGAGGGGTTCTCATTCCGCTAAAACGGGGTCTTCTATTTACACCAATAAAAACGTACACGGATGACGAAGGGCGCTGCGCTATGGTACATGGTAAATTAGGGGTCTCGTCACTCACTATTATATCAACTCCTCTCTCACATCAGGTTGTGTCCCAGACTCCCTTCAGCTAGGACAAATCACACCTTTACTCAAGAAACCAGGGGCCGACCCCAACGAGCTCAACAACCTCAGACCTATCTCCAACCTCCCGTTCCTAGCCAAAACTTTGGAGAAGTGCGTTCTCCAGCAACTTAACAAACATATTGACAACTTCAACCTCCTCGACACCTTTCAGTCAGGTTTCAGGAAAGGTTGTAGCACCGAAACAGCGATGCTCAATGTTGCAGATGATATCCACAGAGCCTTGGACGAAGGTTCTGCCTGCCTCCTCATCCTTATTGACTTATCAGCGGCATTTGACACAGTAAACCATCGAGCTTTACTTGAGACTCTGAAGAGCCGATGTGGCATTAATGGCACAGTCCTAAAATGGTTCACTTCCTTCCTTCAGCACCGTTTGCAACAGATTAAAATCAACTCCTGCCTCTCGGTACCAACACGAGTCAAACTTGGAGTCCCGAAAGGATCGATCCTATCACCATCCCTCTTCAATCTCTTCATGGAACCCCTTGCTATTATTTTGAAACAAGCAGGGGTTCATTACCACCTATATGCTGATGACACACAAATATACTACAAAATCAAATCGCCCAGTGATGTCCGACACCTCAACATCACGCTTACCAAGATCCAAACCTGGTTTAACGCAAACCACTTAAAACTGAACCCGGATAAAACGGAATTAATACTGTTCTCTCCGAAAAGCAACCATCAACCAACTCAAGTCTGGCTCAAGGAGCTGGATGCTCTAAACTGCTCCCTCGTCCTATCCGACTCAGTAAAGTCACTAGGCATTACCCTGGACAAGAACTTGTCAATGAAGGACCACATAAAGAACTCTGCAAAAAGCGCGCTCAACTCCCTAAAACACCTCAAGAAAATTAAACCTTTCATTCCTCAAGATGATCTAAAGACAATAGTACAATCCCTAGTCCTTTCTAAACTGGACTATGGGAACGCCATCCTAACAGGGACACCAAAAGCTCACCTAGCCCCACTTAGGTCAGTCCTTAACATGGCAGCCCGACTCATAACTGATGTAAAAGATTTGAACACATCTCACCAACCCTCAACGCTCTCAACTGGCTTCCCATGGAAGGTAGATGTATTTACAAACTGGCCTGCATCACTCACAAGACCCTTCACACCCAATTCCCAAACTACCTTAACAGCAAGCTAATAGAAGCAGGGAAATCCAGAACTCTGAGAAGCACCAACTCTCTTCTTCTCATCCCTCCGAAACGGAAAAAGAAAACGACCCAGTGCCGGTCCTTCTCTGGCAACGTACCCAGGATGTGGAACGCACTCCCGATTGACCTCAGATGCAACCCCTCCTTCTCTTGCTTCAAAAAGGACCTGAAACTCTTTCTTCTCAACCAATACTTTTCTGTCCAAGGCAACCATCCCAGGCATCAATAACCGAGTAGACTCCCCGCTCACTTTGACCTTCAAGGTTGGTGGTTCTCTGACTGTGTCAGCCACCTGAGTCCTTGTCCCCTCTCCGGATACATAAGTACTATGTCTTTGCTTTTGTCTGTATGCATCCTCATGTACAGCGATGTTTTGTAATTCCTTTTCTTTTTCCTGTGTGTATGTAAAGCGCTCTGATACCCACGGGTCTAGCTAGTGCTATATAAAACTTTATAAATAAATAAATAAATAAAAATGTATATTGGCCCATAGTGGACGAACCTGAGGTGTTTACACATATTTTTACTGTATTACGTGATTGGCCTGATGCTGAAATTATGTGGGGGGGGGGATCTTAACACTCACTTAGATCCAAGTAAGGACAAATCGAGCCCACAGGGCGGACGCACACCTAAAGCTGCTCAATGTATTAGGGACGCCATGCTGGAGTTCGGGCTGATTGACGCCTGGAGGCTCCGCAATTGGGCGACACGGGAGGGCACACACGGCACCCCGGCGCACGGGAGCTGGTCCCGCCTGGACTACTGGCTGTTAAGCGAAGGGGTGAATGCCTGGGTCACGGACATCGATCCTCTCCCACGCACCTTATCTGATCACAACCCAGTGCGGCTTGCTTTCACTATACCTACCAACACTCATCTCCCGTTTACCTGGAGATTCCGCTCAGAGGCCCTCTTAGGCCCAACTTATGCTGACACTATCAGGAAAGAAATAGAGCAATACTGGGGGACAGCTCGCGAAGACAGAGGCAGCACTAGCCGAGCTTGAAAAAGAATACACAACCAGACCATGTGCAACCACTCTCTCTCGTATTCATTAGCTGATTCTAGAATATGACGAAATGGCAGAAACTGAAATAAGATATCTTTCACGTAGACACATAGCCAGGGCCTATGGTGAGGGTGGTCGACCAGGCCGTAACTTAGCTGCTAAACTCAAATTTCGCACTGAGCATCACCATGTCACCAAAATCATAGATGCGCAGGGAGGAGAACATTACACACCACATGATATAGTGGACCAATTTTGCGGCTGTTACGCTAACATGTACACGTCGCGGGGAGCGCTGACTCTCTGGCTTTAGCTGAGTACCTGTCGGACATTGCATATGCATGGCTGGCGCACGGCCACCGAGAATATTTAAGCCAACCAATTGAAGCGTCAGACATTCAGGCGGCAATACGTGCTCTACCAAATAAAATGCTACGGGCCGGATGGCCTCACGGCGGAGTTCTATAAAGAGTATGCCGAGCTTCTAATGCCCCATTTGCTGGAGGTATATGCCGAGGCACACGAAACAGGACGACTACCGCCGTCGCTTAGGTAAGCTCTGATCATCACCTTATTAAAAAAGAATAAGTCACCTTCCTTCTGCGAGTCGTACCGCCCCTTATCTCTGAATAATTTGGACGCAAAAATACTAGCTAAAATTCTGGCCTCTAGACTCCAGCCCTTAATGCCCTGCTTGGTCTTACCGGACCAATCTGGCTTCATACCAGAAAGATCCACGTCCCATAACTTACGAACTATATTCTTGATATTTCATGTATTAGACCCTGCTCTCCTCGCAGCGGCTGTAATGTTGGATGCAGCGAAAGCATTCAACTCCATAGAATGGAGTTACATGTATCAAATCCTGCAGCACATGGGGTTTCCTGAGATTTTTATTGGCTGGGTGCGTCTGCTATACTCTGACCCATCAGCGTGGGTGGTCTAACTTCGGAGCCATTTCAGATTGAAAGAGGCACCCGGCAAGGATGTCCTCTGTCACTGCTGCTCTTTTCTCTCATGCTGGAACCTCTGGCTTGCATAATTCGCCAGCGGCATAGGGAGTCGGCCCTTAATTTCATGCACCGCCCTGTCGGTATATCTCTGTATGCCGATGACATGGTGCTTTTTATCAGAGAGCCTCAGCAGTACTTGGCCCCGTGCTGCGAGAATACATCAGATTCGGTCTGTTCTCAGGTCTCACCATCAACTGGGATAAATCAGTGATAATACCTCTGACATCGATAACGAGCCCTCCTAGCATGAATTATCCGTTGGTATGGTCTACTGACCCGGTTAAGTACTTGGGTATCTGGGTACATCGGGACCCTGAAATTGTCGTTAAAGAAAATTATGGGACGGCGTGTGTTGCCCTGGAGCAGCAAGTGGACAGGGGGACAGCGATGCCATTATCACTGGCGGATCGCATCGCTGTCATAAAAATGATCGTTTTACCCCGTTTTTTATACCTGTTTTGCAACATCCCTATACAACTGACTAAGAATTTTTTTAATACTGTGCGGTCCTCACTACTCCGCTTAATATGGGGTGGTAAACAGGCTAGGGTAGGCTGGAATACACTAATGCTTGATTATGCCAAGGGAGGCTTTTGTGCACCAGATCTCTACATATATTATCTTTGTGCCCAGGCGCAATACGCGTACTATTGGTACAACCCTCATGCCTTCACTCCTCATGTAGCGGTGGAAGATGGTGATGCACACCCGATCCCGTTGCCTGGTATACTTACACACTTGTAACGGGGCATACCAAAACACAAAATTAATACGCTAGATACTACCATTGCGGCATGGCAGTCTATTGGTAAAATCGCAGCCAAGCTCCCAATTTATGCTCCGGCATTGCCTCTGGTACATCATGCGGCGCTCTCGGTGATGCAGGAGGTAGGCCCGATGCGCTCGCTGAGAGAGGCTGGGATTGACAAAATGCAAGATATTTACCCTGACGGGAGTTTCATCACACCTGAGGGTCTTCAGTATATCACAAACCCATCGCCATTATTCCAGTTCACTGTGCATAGGTTGAAGCTTGCTCTCAAAACACATTATAATACATTTCCTACTGAACCACCCTCTTTGCACTCTCTGCGGTTGCTCTTGGTCGCATCTACACGACGCCAGTTAGTCACTAAGCTTTATAGGGCGGTGTGAGATGAGAAGGTTGCTGATACGGACAGAAGCCTTAAACGTTGGAATGACAAGCTCACTCCTCCGTTGATATCATCGGAATGGAAGCATATCTGCAGCCTTACCAGCACCCTTACTCCTAATGGCAATCTGCGGATTATCCATTTTAAATATATTCGCCAAGTGTATCACACGACTCTTAAACTACACAGGTTTGGCCTCCGAGATACAAGCAAATGCAAACGCTGTGGCCAGGTAGATGCAGACTTCTGGCACCTGGCGTGGGAGTGTAGGCTGGTGTTTACATTCTGGGAAGACGTGATGCAGCGCATACAATCTATGTCTGGGGCCCCATTGCAATGTACACCACAAATTTGTCTGCTATGCTATAAACCCCAGCTGAAAGGGACCATAGGCAGATTTGTAAGAATTGCATTGCTGATGGCAAAACGTCGGGTGGCACTAACGTGGGAGAGCACCCTAGCCCCCGTGCAGACCACTGGGTTAAGGATATGGTGTACTGTAAGGAGAACCTCGAACTCTACGCAGAAGAACTTCCTTCGTCTTCTAAGCCCAAGGACATTTGGGAACCACTGCGTCAATATCTCCGTTCGCAATCCCAAAACAGGTCAATTTCTGATACAGAGTGATGTTCATATGTATATATTGTCTTCGTTATAGCATCATGATGTCACTGTATATTATAAGTAGCCCATACCAGGATATGATGAGAGTTTGGTCAATCACACGTTGTTTGATGTTTGTTTGATGTTTGCACTGTCTAGCATGGCAGTGATGATGTATATGTTACTATGAAACTCCAATAAAGAGAATTTAAAAAAAAAAACTATTATCAACCATTATTAACTATTTACAAATATAGTTTTCTACACATTCTTTTCAAACACATGCATATATATCTCTACAACACCACAAAAGAGAGTGATGTTTGGAACCACTTTAGTATACCTTCTAAGGAAAAGTAGGTAACAGATAAATATGTATTTATTTATTTTATTTTATAAGTTTTATAAAGCGCTAGCTAGACCCGGGGGTATCCGAGCGCTTTACATACACATATATACATAGTTTTGCATACATAGTTGCATTACATAGCAGGATATAAGGATGCATAAAGATACAAGCAAAGCATTATAATTAGGCATACAGGGGAGGGAGGGAGGGAGCTCAGGAGGTTGAAACAGTCAAAAAACCCACCTATCCTTGGAGTTTCAGGACCATTTTGAAGCTGGAGAAGCTAGACCCGGGGGGGTATCAGAGCGCTTTACATTCACAACTGCAAAAAAGTTGCATTACTTAGCAGGACATGAGGATGCATAAAGATATAGGCAAAACATTATAATTAGGCATACAGTGAAGGGGAGGGAGGAAGCTCAGGCGGTTGAGATAGTCAGATAACCACATATCCTTGATGGTCAAGTGAGAGGGGAGTCCGCCAGGATATTGAAGAATAGGTTAGTTGACTTGGTCGGTAAAGTATTTGTTGAGGAGAAGGAGTTTCAGGTCCCTTTTGAAGCAGGAGAAGGAGGGGTTGCATCTGAGGTCTATAGGGAGTGCGTTCCACATCCTGGGTACGTTACCAGAGAAGGATCGGGACTGAGTGGTTTTCTTTTTCAATTGTGGAGGGATGAGAAGAAGTGAGTTGGAGCTTCTCAGATTCCTAGATCTTCCCGCTTTTACCAATTTGCTGTTTAGGTAGTTGGGGGAATGTGAGTGAAGGGTTTTGTGTGTTATGCAGGCCAATTTGTAGATACATCTGCCTTCAATGGGAAGCCAGTTGAGGAGTGGAGGGTTGGTGTGATGTGTTCAAACTTTTTACACCAGTTATGAGTCGAGCTGCCATGTTAAGGACTGATCTTAGTGGGGCTAGGTGAGCTTTAGGCGTCCCTGTTAGGATGGCGTTCCCATAGTCCAGTTTAGAGAGGACTAGGGATTGTACAATTGTCTTCAAATCATCCTGGGGAATGAAAGGTTTGAGTTTCTTCAGGTGTTTTAGTGAGTAAAGCGCACCTTTTGCCGAGTTTTTGATGTGATCCTTCATTGATAAGTTCTTGTCCAGGGTAATGCCTAGTGACTTTACCGAGTCAGATAGGACGATAGAGCAGTTTAGGGCATCTAGGTTCTTGAGCCAGTCTTGGATTGGTAGGAGGTTGTTTTTCGGAGAGAACAGAATTAGTTCCGTTTTGTCTGGGTTTAGTTTTAGGAGGTTTACGTTAAACTAAGTTTGGATCTTGGTTAGTGTGACATTGAGGTGTCGGATGTCACTGGGCGATTTGATTTTGTAGTAGAGTTGTGTGTCGTCTGCATATAGGTGATATTTAACTCCAGCTTGTTTCAGAATGATTGTAAGGGGTTCCATGAAGAGATTGAAGAGGGATGGGGAGAGGATCGAGCCTTGTGGGACCCCAAGTGTGACTCGTGTTGGCATAGAGAGACAGGAGTTTATTTTAATTTGTTGCGAACGGTGCTGAAGGTAGGAAGCAAACCATTTTAGAACTATGCCATTTATGCCAGAGCGCCTCTTCAGAGTCTGTAGTAAAGCTGGATGGTTTATTGTGTCGAAGGCCGCTGATAGGTCAATAAGGATGAGAAGACCAGCTTCGCCTTCATCTAGGGCTCCGAGGATATCATCTGAAATATTGAGCATGGCTGTTTCAGTGCTACAACCTTTCCTGAATCCCGATTGAAAGGTGTCGAGGAGGTTGAAATCATCAATATGTTTGTTAAGTTGTTGGAGAACGCACTTCTCTAGCGTTTTAGCTAGGAAGGGGAGGTTGGAGATAGGTCTGAGGTTGTTGAGGTCGTTCGGGTCGGTCCCAGGTTTTTTGAGTATGGGTGTGATTTGTCCTAATTGAAGGGAGTCTGGGACACAGCCTGATGTGAGAGAGGAGTTGATGATTTTTGTCCAGAAAGGGGCGATGATGTGGTTGAGTTTTTTCACTATTGTGGATGGGAGGGGGTCCATAGTGTGGGAAGTAGACTTTAAGTTCGCAATTATATTGAAGACCTCATTTTCCGAGACGGGTTTGAAGTCCGACCAATTTGCATCATTTTTCAGTTGGAAGCGGACCTGGTTGTCCTTGGTATGATTTAGTTCTGCTTGGTCAAGGGTGAGTATAGGGGGACAGGTTGAGGGGGAAGGTGGATTAGAGTTTTGGATGAAGGATTGCTCAATTTTTGTGACTTTATCTGTGAAGAAGCTGGCAATTTCTTCGCATCGATCCTTGGTGGCTTTTAGTTCGTGTGGTGATGCGCCGTTCGTTTGACTTTTAACAATATTGAAGAGTTCTCTCGGTCTATTCTTAGCCTGGTCTAGTTGGTTGCGGAAGAAAGAGGCCTTTTCTCTAAAAATGTGCTTTTTATATGCTGACCGTGCAGATCTAAGTAGCGCTAGGTGCAATGTCGATGGGTTTTGTCTCCAAGTCCTTTCCGCAAGTCTGAGTTCTCGTCTTTCATTATTAAGATCCACGTTGAACCAAGATTTAGATTCGATAGATCTCAATTGTTTAAGTTTGAGTGGCGCTACTTGATCTAACACCTCCGACATTGTTGAGTTAAAGTGAACTGTGAGGCCATCGGCCGTCCTAGAGGTAGGCTGGAGCTGTAGATGGGCATGAATCCTGGATTCAAGTTCGGTAATAGGGACTTCATTGATGTTCCTGATCCAGTGCTTAGGTTTGTCAGATCGTATTGGTTGGTATCTGACATGTGAGTCAGTGTTAAACAATATGAGGTGGTGGTCAGACCAGTCAATGGGAGTAATCGATCTGAGCGAGACCAGCTCATTTTTGGTGATGATCGCATCCAGAGTTGCTCCTTTGATGTGTGTTGGTTCGTTCCAGAGTTGTTTGAGGTTGGTTATTTCCAGCAGGTTGGAGAGGTTCTGGACTGTGGTGTCTTCTGGGTTGTTCCAGCGGATATTGAAGTCACCCAGGAGCACGTCTTTCGTGTCTGTTAGGGAGAAGCGAGTTATTAGGTCGGCTAGTTCTTCGGCGAAGAGGGCACCCTCACCAGGAGGATGGTATATGGTGTGAAATTTGAAGGGAGTGGTGCCTTTGACTGCAAGTTCCACACCAAGGTACTCAAAAGTCTGGTATTCTGCAGATTTTAATGTGGTAATCTGTTTTCCTTCTTTGTGAACGATAGCTAGCCCACCACCTGTTTTGATCGGTCTGTCGTGTCTGATGATGCTGTAACCCGGAGGGGTGAGTAGGTCTAGAATGGGGGTAGAGTGGTCAGTGAGCCAGGATTCTGTGAGGAATGCAATGTCTATTTCTTCACCGAGTATAACTTCAGCAATGTCTGTGGCGTGTTGCACTGCTGATCTGCAGTTGAGGAGCATGCTTGATAGAGGGTAGGGAGTCTCAATGTTGGGGTGTGCTGTATGGATAGAAGTGTATTGAGCGGAGGGGCTGGGCGAGTGGACCGTTCTAGGCATTCAATTTGTGCCAAAGATAACTGGGATTGCCAAAGGAGCTGCATTCAGGTTCGTTGCGAGGTAAGAGTCGTTGATCTCATCTGCTTCCAGTACTGAAATGGGGCGGAGAGCTCGGCTAGGTCGATGAGCCTGACTGCCCAAAGGAATGGAGGGCCATGGGGAGCCAGGTGGGGCCATGAAAGAGGCTGTGTGGGAGGAAGGTGTGTAGCTATCCGGGGTGAGTGAGCATGGTGGCTTAATCAGGTTGGGAAGGTCTTGTTGTAGGTGTAGGATGTTGGGTGCTAGGGAGTCGATTTTCTGCTCCATTCGGGGGGGAAGGTGTGTAGCTACCCGGGGAGTGTGAGCAAGGTGGCTTAATCAGGTTGGAAAGGTCTTGTTGTAGGTGTAGGATGTCGGCAGCTAGGGTGTCGATTTTCTGCTCCATTCTGGTCAGTTGTTGGGTAAGGGAGTTAAGAGAGTTTCTTGCCTTCGGAGGGAGCAGTGTGAGATTCAGATCTGTAGAAGGGGAGAGTACTGGGCTCTGTGATTGCACGGTGTCCTTGGGATTAGGCGTGGGGATAGATTGAACGTGAGGAGTCGGGACATTGATGCTTCCAGATTTGAGGTTAGGAGGAGGTGTTGTGGGTCTTGGGTCAAAGGGAGGAGAGTGAGCGATGGTTAGGAGGAAGTCAGAGTCCAGGGTATTGGCAGTGGGGTTGGAGGTGGAGACGGTTTGGGCCTGTGGTCTAGGTTCAGAGGCAGGAGAGTGTGCAGTGGTTTGAGAGAGGTCAGTGTTCAAGGGACTGTCGGTGACGTTGGACATGGAGATGGTTTGGGCGGGTGGAGTCAGGTCCGTATTGGGGTTGGGGGTAGTTTGCGAGGGTATAGTCGGGTCTACTGAGGTCAAGAGGGGAGTGCCTATAGCGAGTTCAGTAGCGGACTGATCGTAGTTTGTGTCCGATCTGCCTGGCTCGAGGCCAGCCTTGCGGTGTTTATTAACTAAGAGTTTGCTGGTCCTGGAGGGATCAGTAGGGGTTATGATAGTGGGTGTTTGTCGGCGGAGTGTGATAATGGGGGTAGTGCGATTGTAATGGATGATGGTGGATATCCATGAGTTGTGGAGTGGGTCGGCAGGCGAGGGAGATTGGATCGGTTCTGTGTTTTTTGTCAGGGTGGGAGGGGATAGGGGAGATTGGGTTTGATGGTTCTGTTGAGTTAATGAGGGGAATAATGACGGGAAGTGACGATCAAAAGTGGTGAGGTGCGGGTCAGTGGCTTGTATGAGACTGTTTCCTGTTCTGAAGATGGAAATGGTGAGTTCCCCTTTAAAGGTAGGGGAGACGGTTGTGGAGATTTTTTCGCCATAGGGAATTTTGACTGACTTGGTGACTTGAAAGTGAAGAAGGAAGGTGTTTTTCCAATTTGTCGGGCGATTAGTGTAAAAGACGAAGTCAGTTTTTGTCTTGCCGTTAGACACGGTGTGGTAGTTGTCTACTATAATTGTTTCCGGATGCTGTTTTAGGGTTCTGTGTTTGAAGTTCTTTTTAGCATGACTGGATAGATTTACTGGATAATTTATGGACCATGAGTTGGGTCCGTACCGCATGAGTGCCGAGTTAAGCGGGAGGTTTAGCGGGCGCATAGTTAACGACTGAGAGTTCTAGTGGCGATTTAGCTGGAAAAGTGGTGCATCAGGGCTTCTGATGGGGTGACCAGGCGTCTTAGATTTGCCCGTTTTTAACTAGCTATCCCGGCAGGTTTGGGGAAATTTAGCTCCTGTCCCGGTTTCTAGAGAGGGTTGACTGAAAAACGGCCGGTGGTGCTTTTTTTTATATTTTACAAGGCAGGGATAGATTGCAGTTGTTTCAAGAAAGCAATTCATTAATAGGCAAGCTTCTGGGATTGAAAATTGGGTTTAATGTATGCTCTAACTGACTGCTCTGTAATTCTTAGCTGAGGAGCACTGTTATTCTGTGCCTCGCTTGAAATAACCTGTAGACCTTCTTCTATTTTCCTGAAAAATGATCCGGTTTTTGGTTTTACAATTTTGGTCCCCCTAGCGCCTTCTGATGATATTGAAGGCAGATTCAAAAAGGGGGGTGGTGGCACGCTTCCGTATCTAGTCATAGGATGCAGGGGGGAAGCGGGGGTAAAGTACGCCTGGTTCGGGTTTGCAAAGAGGGCGTAGAGCACGAGCAACATAGTTGTGGTATCTCTAGGTAAGAAGAAAAAGCTCTCACTTGTGTATTTGTGAAGTGACGAGCTGGGGGGGGTTGAGAGCTCTAGGGATAACCCATAGAGAGTCGATTAGGTCAAGATGGCCGCATCATTTACTGTAGAGGACAAGTCCTATCGCACTTTCTATTAATAGGATGTCATGGGGAGGAGTCCTGTTCAGGTTTCAAATTGCATTTTGTTGGTTGGTACATTGTGCTTTGTCTCTTTGATGAGTGATTCAGGGCGAGTATCCTGCCTCTGTCTTTCTAGACCTCTTCACTGAGTGGTCTAGACTCCAAATATGTAAATTAAGCTGTCATTTTGTGGAGGGTAGAGAGTTAGTTTTTCCTCCAGGATGAAGGACACACCCAGGGGCCTAAAGTGGGTCTCCTTTTGATGTAGTTTCGGTGTCCGAGTGTGTTAAAAATAAAGTACAAAAACATAAGTAAAAATAATGTACAAATACAGTAAAGTAGGTAACATGAAAGTAAAATGTATATGCCGGTCCGTAAGGCGACTACGGTGTGTGGCATCTGCCATATGATCCTTGTGTGTCCTGGGTGATCCTCGCTCATGCGGACTGCCAGCATGTAGGAAAAAGGATCAGGCATTGGATGTCAGCGATAGCGGGCCTGCTGATGCGTGCAATTGGAGGGTCCCGGTGGGGGGAGTGCGGCTGCACCCGGACTGAAGGGGACGTGAGGCCTCCCCCTAGCAGGGTGGGTCGCGGCAGAAAGGCGGCAAAACGATTCCGGGATGTGTCTTGGGCCCGTTGATTCTTCTGTTTTTTTTTTTTTCTCTCTCTCCAATGGGGGCACTCGGGGGGAGGGGCCGTCCGCTCCCGGGATGCGAGGGCAGAACGGCTTCTCCCCGGCAGGGTCGAGGACTCGAGGCAGCGGTCTTATGAGAGCAGGCCAGGGACGCGGCTCGAACCTGGTGACCCTGCTGTGAAATCTAGCGGTTTCATTTCAGACTCAGGAGTCATCCCTCAGCGGGCAGCTGTGCGGGTGACCGTGCGGGTCGAGGCAGCGATGCGGCAGAAGCAAGCTAGGGATGCCAAGCATAGTGTCAGGACTTCGGGCTCAGGAACCGGTTCCCCGCGCACACCAACGCGGGAGACCAGGCGGCGTGTAGTTTGTGATCGAGGGACACACCAGGGTTTCGGTGATCCAGCCGTGAGCCCAGTGTCAGGGTTTTGGGCTCAGGAATCAGCCCCCCACGCACACCAACGTGGGGGACTAGGCGGCGTGTGGTCTGCGATCGGAGAGGGCTCACCAGGGTCTCGGTTCTTTTCCGGCGATCGGAGCCATCCGTGTTCGATGGGAGCTTCGCTAGTATCCTGGAAGTCAGCAAGCGGTCAGCCCAACAGTCTAATGGGCGGCGGTCCCTTGTAAGGTGAGTAGCATCTGTACACGAATGTCGGTAGCTCCGGGACTGATGTGTGCGAACGTCAGTAGGCAGTAGGGCGGTGGATGGCAGGGTTGACCAGGGATATCACCCAATTCGGTAATCCCCAACCCGGAGCTCACTGGTGGAGCTCCTGTCCGGTGGCCATCTTGGAGTGATTTGCAGTGTAATATTTGCAGCGCTGCCACAAAGTATTCACATGGGACAAGTTCCAATTGGAAACGATTCATGAAAGGGTGTACAACTGAATCATTCACGAGAAAATAAGTGCAGCAGAATATTCCACAACTAGAGCACCCTTGGGAGAACTTTCATCAGCTGCGGTCATCAGAATACCAGCAGCCGGTGAATATTTGAGTGAGATGATTACTTACTGTTCGAAATGCCACATGTTTGCCGCTGTAAAAATGTCTTATGTGGCTCCATTTTCCCTACTGCTGTCAGGGATGTTGAATTCCTATAGCCCAACTCCTGGGACATATTGTTTGGGGTCAAGGACAACAAGTTTTCATGTGTATTTTGTCCTTGGGACAAGTAGGCCCAACCCCCTACAGCACAAACCCTTTGGCTGCCAGTTTACAGTACCACATTATGGATCAGGGAAGGGGAATGTCTACAATTAAGGTAATATGTGTGACCATGGGTTAATGCTGTTCAAATTTGTATTTATGGTTCGTTAATGCAAAGCCTTTTATTATTAGGGTGAGCACTAAAAGTAAATGTTGTAAGCTCGGCCTTCACTACTGACGATGGTTCCAGTATAAATGTGTACACACGTTTTCAAAGTTTAGTAATATGAGGATATGTATAATGCTCCTAGAATGCTCTCTGATTATATGCAAATATTTGCAGAAGGATGAAACGAGTGATGATTCTTTGCTTTCAAAATAAAATGTTCACAAAAAAATGCAAGTAGGAAAAAAACAATTTCGCTTAACTACTGTAAGATTTCAGGTACCATATCTTTGCAGCATCATTTAGTAACATGTTGATGTATGCTAGTATTTCCCAAAAATATTCGTAATGGAAAATCTGTGTAAATATGGTTATGGAAACAAAAATAAACCAGCATTGCCAAAGCCAGTAGGTCTGAAATTGGTGGTCAGCCTTTTTGGTTTGGCAATGCGTGACTTGTTTAGGCATGGTTTTTGTAAAACCTTATTGGTGTGAGGAGCTGCTGGGCCCTCACCATTCTTACAAGCATTGGCAAAAGCAAAAATGTTTTTTTGTCTCAAAAAGCACACTTTGCCACAGCAGTTTTGGGCACTGAACAAAACTACTTTTTGTGCCAATTTGCTCCTTGTAAAAGAGCAGAATACTGTCACTCACAGTGAAGCCAGCTGTTAGAGAGAATTTTAATAAACACAAAAGGTCATGGTTAACGCTAGGCCTAATTAGAGGCCCAATTATTAAAGAAAGTCTCAAAAGTGCAGCCATGGTATATATCCTTGCATTAAGTGCATATATACAGTTTCCGTTAATTCTCAAGAATTTACAGAAGTAGGCCAAGAAATAGTACTCCTAGAAAATATTTGCAAACTGCATTTTAGCATGAGCAAATATGCATGTGTAGATTTGCTCATGTAAAAATCTGAATGTTTCCAAGTTCACTTTTCCCTCAACCACTTTTTTCCCAACCCTGGAAGAAGTTTTACGTCTGCCACAGTCAGGAGTAAATTTCCAACCTTCCTCAGTATGGGAAAAGATTAGAGAAGAGTTGGTGAAAATCCTTAAAACATGCTAGTAGGTTTGCACAGACTCAAAAGGGCATTACAACCCTGGAATTATTACTTACCACTACCTTCACCCCAGTATGTAGACCTGCAGAAACGTAGCGACATAAGGGAATTGCTAGTATTCAAACCCTAGTACAAGCCATGGCATAAGCAGAGAGGTTATATCAGAACTCTTAGATAATGAGATTGCTGCCGTAATTTGTCGCAGCATTACATGGCACAAAAGGGACAAGTGGTTTTGTTACAGGACAAGTAGATTTATGGAGCAACCTGCCCCATGGACAAGTAGATATTTTATTAAATTCCACACCCCTGTGCTGTACCTGTGTGAATGACTGTATAGATGTGTGAGTACATGTATGAGTACCTGTATGGGTGTGTTTATGACCCTTACATTAACTTAATAATAAATGTATTTATAACTTTACAAGTATATTTTGTTAACATGTTACAATACCATTTAAACCAAACAATTAACAAACATAACATAACTTATTTAACTATTTACCAATACAGAAACACACTCAAACGTGAACTTTTACAACAAAAGGTAGCACCATAGAAAAAGAAGAGATGATTCCTAGAAATGTAGAAGAAGAAATAGATGAAGAGGTACAAGGGAGGTGCGGACATGCTCCTGTGTATAGATGAGAGTGTAGTGGTATTTGTAGGATTTGCCAGGAATAAATTGATGCAGTAGGGCCTCACCAATGTGCTTGCAGTGCTGTTGTCTATATACTTTACCTCTGCAAATATTGAGACGAATAAGTACTGGTATCATCTTCATGTTGAGCTTAAGTACATGTTGTGAAATTTAGGAACACTAACTTGGTTTCTAACCCTGAGTTGTGCAGAATATCTATTACTTTCTCAGGGAAGCAAACTCTAACATTAAAGATATCATCCACTGAGATTCCAAAAGGACTTAAAGGTATAGTTGTGTATTTTTCTTTACATGTGAAACGCTACATTGAAACTATGAGTGTAGAGACATATTTGGAAGAATCAGATGTTATTCTAGTGAATGGTGTGCCCACGAAAAACAACAAAATCTGGCAGGAACTAGTGGATGTAAATAAAGTGAAGAAAGCTACATTATATCTTAAACACAATAATGTGTACTATAAAATGTAGATGTTCTCTAACATGGAAGTTGCATGATGGAAGAAATTTTACCTACAAGTGGACTATTTGAAAAAGTGGACAGAAGAAGTTCTGAAGACATATATGAGCATAACAGTAGCCATCTACGACATTTAAAGGAGATTATGGGGATGCCATTGAACTGTATCAGATAAACTAGCTAGAAACACTGCAATTACTGTCTGAAGGAAAGGTTTCTCAAGTTGCTTTTTTTCAGTCCTATCTGAAAAAACAGAAAAAGTATAAAACTGTTAGAAACACCTTCTTAAAAAACAACAGTACTTTTAACAAGCATTTCTAAACTACCCCACAAAATCCTCCCAGCACTAGTGACACCGTTTCTAACACTGAATTTCAACCTCCACTCCTCTGGGGTTAGTTCATAGTTACAGACAAGGACCTCCTTTATAGTGGGCTACCTCAACCTTTTCCCCTTCTCTAGAACAACTATGTTGTCCCTCCCATCACCACGAATATGACTCCAAAGGCACATCTACAATCCTCCTAAGAGATCCTCTGTACCACTACAGCTACTCCTTATGACAGAAATAACCTGTCTATATCAAACCCTTCCTTAAAGTCAGCCACCAAGTCTCTGAATATATGAACTCTTTCTTCTGTACTGGACACACTAGTGGTGCTCACACATTTTTTGCTAGACTCTAAGAGCTATTTCCCCTTTTAAGTGCACCTCCTTAACACTACAGCCAGTAAGACCCCTTTATCCTTCTAGGCTCTCTTAGCCTCCCCCTTTCTCTCCTATGCACCCAGCTGGACCATCTGCAGCCTCAGGTCCCACTCACCCTGTCTGTCCTTGAGGTCCGCGGGGAACTGAGTTTGGGAGGAGACAGTACTTCCTGCACCCTATCCAATAGAGAAGTCTCTCTCTGGGAGATCCCCTCTCTCTTTTGGAGACTTTAACCCACTCATTTCTCCACTCTTCTCCCTCCTTCTGAAACCCACTACCCTTTGGGGCCCTGATTCTGAGCTCAACTACAATCCAGGTTTTGCCTTTTCAAGATTGCTGAAGTACTCCTCTTCAAACTCTTCTTGTGGTGCAGATTGCATTCTGCACATGTCCTCCCAGGCTATAAGGGTGCACTTGTTATCACACTTGGACGTATAGGTGAGTAATTGGGTGTGTGAATGTTTTTATGGTTGTGTGTGATCGAGTGGTGCAGTCACTGTCTGACTCTATGAGAGGTGGGTACATAAGTTCTTTTGTGGTAGCGTAACTGGATATGTAAGTGCCTGCCTGCCTTTTTGAACGTGTGCAAATTACATTCTATAAGCAAACACCCAAATCTAATTTCAGACACATTCATTCATACTGACTTAATAAAATTACTATTCTTTCAGTATGGCAATTTCTCTTTCACCTTTGCTGCTCACTTTATTTTTAGTTAATATTCTCACCTCAAATCCCTGCTATTTCCACTTCTACAACAGTGTCTAGAAGGTACACATTTTCTTACAGTTTACATACACTCTCTCCAAATATACTTTTATATACTACAAACTAATTAACATACCACTAAAAGCTCTTTGCTGCTCTCCCAGTATTATTTCTATGTCTGGTCAGGGGTGGCTCCTCCATGTGGGCGGAGGAGCGTCGCCCCACTGCTTTCTCGCAGTGCGAGAAGCAGAAACATAAAATATATTATAAATACTATTTTATGTTTCTGCTTCTCGCACTGCCAGAAAGCAGAAAAGTTTGGTTAGGGGCGGGCGGGTGGGTGGGCGGTCCTGCTCCAGGGCAGGGGAGGAATGGCTTGCCCACTGTTGTGGGTGCTGTTTGGTCGGCCCCAGGGCCGACCAAACCAGTCATACGCACTCTGCCCTTTTCTCCATGTAGGCTGCATGCAGCCTAAATGGAGATAACGGCCTCCCCATAGACGCCTGTGCGGTTGGCGTCCCACCCAATCACAACGCTGCCATTGTGATTGGCTTAGGGAGGCTGCCTGCTTCCTGTGTGGAGGAGAGGACGCAGGACGACGCGGTACCGGACCAGGCCGCAAAGGTAAGTTAAATGTTCGAGGCATATGAGCTGTAGATCATATGCTGTGCATAGATCGCCATCTAGTGTTGGGTCTGGATGTTTGCACTTTGTTTTTCTTCGAAGAAGTCTTTCCAGTCACGAGGTAGGTGACTCCTCCTTTCCGTGATAGCGCGCATGGGCATCGACTCCATTGTTAAATTGTTTTTTTCCGCCATCAGGTTCGGATGTGAATTGTTGCGCTCCGGTTCGGCACCGTTCTTCGGGCCCCCTTTGACGCGCAATCCACTACCCTCGATGGTATTGTTTATCGATCGCGTTTCCCTTTCTCCGCGTATCGTCTACACTCGAAACCCTTTGATCGGAAGATTCACCTTTGCCTATCCCCGGAACACGACGAGAAAGACTGTGACGCGTGTCGGTCGTTTCGATCAAAAAAGACGCTCCGTGACCGTCGGGCTCGACGTCACAAAATGCACCAACAAAGCGGCTCCACACCGGATCTTGTCGGGGACGACTCCGAACATGAAGATTCCCACGCGGAGGAAGCCGAATGCGAGGAGGAGCATAGCTCCGTGTCTAAAGCCGACTCCAATGCCGAAGACCTCACACCGGGCCAACGGATCGTGAGTACAGAGACTTCCTTCCCCTCCCATCTCCTCCATAAAAAGGCTCTGGTCCCTCCTCTGCCTTCGGGCCAAGGTCGGCACCAAGAAAAAGTTTCGAGCGCCCCGTCTTCGGGCTCGGCGCCGAGACAGAAACAACAGCCTTCTGGCTCGGGCTCTACCCGTCCTCACGCCGGTGCTGACCCGAAACCTTGGGCGTCGAAATCGAAACACGTTCTGGTGTCAGTGCCAGCGTTAACTAAGGCTAAATCTTCGGAGCCGAAAACTTCGGAGCCGAAACTTTTGACGCCAAAACAGGCATCTAAAGAAAGCAGTTCAACAATGAGCCTCGGAACGATGTTCCACCTTCGGATCCAAAACAAAAGGAAATTGTGATTAATCCACAAACTGGACATATTCTTGCCAAACTACCTGAGAAAAGGAAAATGGGCTTATAAGAAGATTACCACATTCCTCTTAAAAAGAAAAATGTGGGTACTAACCCTTCTCCACCTTATATTCCACCTTCTTCACCCATTGATCCAAATTTGCTCATCACACCTACACATTCACCACCACCACCATCACCTGACCCACAGGATATAGGTGATGGGGATGCAGATGACTATGCACCACAAGATACTGACACATGGGATCAGTATGACACTGACCCTCAACCGGATAATGACCCAGACTTATATCCATCCAGACCTTCCCCTCCAGATGATAATATTGGATATATTGAGCTCCTTAACAGAGCTGCACATTATCATGGGGTAGAGCTACATAAAGAGGCTTCAGAGGAAGACTTTTTGTTTGAAACCCTAATTTCATCTCAAAGGGCTACCCAAACATTACCAATGCTAAAAGGTATGCTTAAACATGCTGATGACATCTTTAAAGACCCTGCAAGAGCAAGAATCATCACTCCCAGGGTAGAGAAAAAGTACAAATCTGCGCCTACTGACCCTGTATATATTAAAGGCCAGTTGCCCTTGGACTCTCTTGTAGTTTCTAACGCTCGTAAGAGAGCTAATTCACAAACCACAGGTGAAGCCCCTCCTCCTGATAAAGAGTCCAAATCAATTGATGCTTCGGGCAAAAGGGTGGCGTCACAAGCAGCTAATCATTGGCGCATTGCCAATGCTCAAGCACTATTAGCAAGATATGACAGAGCTCATTATGATGAGCTCGAGAAGCTCAGGGAATTTCTTCCTAATGAGCTTAAGTCTAGAGCTAGTGACCTTATTCAAGAGGGTAAACTAATAACTAATACCTCTATCAGATGTGCACTAGATGCAGCAGACACAGCAGCCCGGGCAGTAAATACTAGCGTACTGCTTCGTAGGCATGCTTGGTTAAGAATTTCAGGATTTAAACCTGAGGTGCAAGCCTCTATTCTTAACCAGCCATTTGACAAAGAACACCTCTTTGGTCCAGCTGTTGATACATCACTGGAAGAAATGAAAAAGGATACTGAGGTTGCAAAATCCATGGGGGCCTTACAATCACCTTCCAACAGAGGATCCTTTCGTCGCTCGTTCTACAGGGGCGGCTCCAAAAATATATCTACAGAAAACCCCTCCTCCTCTTACAAAGGCAACAATCAGTCACCTTCTTCAAGAGGTTACTTTAGAAGTGGATATAGAGGAAACAACGGAAAGGGTAGAGGCAGAGGTAATTCAACACGCACTTCCCCTGCAAACACCAAACAGTGACTTCCTTTCCATACCCCCGATCATTCCACTCCTGTCGGGGGACGTCTTTCCCAGTTTCTACCCATTTGGAATACAATTACATCAGACAAATGGGTTCTACAAATTATCCAATCTGGTTACTGCCTGGAGCTTACAAACACTCCACCAAACATTCCTCCAAGGTCACACCTTATGTCACAAGAACATCTTACCCTGCTAAAGCAAGAGGTTCTCTCTTTGTTGCAGAAAGGTGCAATAGAACCTGTCCCTTTACAATACCAAGGGGCAGGTGTTTACTCCCTCAACTTTCTAATTCCCAAAAGGACGGCTCTCTCAGGCCTATATTAGACCTCAGAGAACTAAATCTGTACATTCAGTCGGACCACTTTCATGTGGTAACACTCCAACAAGTGCTTCCGCTCCTTCAGAAAGGCGACTTTCTCTCCACTCTGGATTTAAAGGACGCCTACTTTCATATACCAATACATCCTGCACACCGCAAATACCTCAGGTTCGTGGTAGCAGGCCAGCATTATCAATTCAAGGTGCTCCCATTCGGAGTAACAACAGCACCCAGGGTTTTCACAAAATGCTTAGCAGTGGTCATAGCCCATCTACGAAGACAACATGTTCACATCTTCCCATACTTAGATGTCTGGCTCATAAATGCCAGCTCGCACGACAGCTGTCTACCCCACACACAAAAAACTGTGCAATTGCTCCACGAGCTGGGATTCACAGTAAATCTGTCCAAATCCCATCTCTAACTGTCCAACACTCAAGCATATCTAGGAGCTACTATAGACACACAAAAAGCTCTAGCATACCCAACTCTGGCCAAGGTCCGGAATATACAAGTACTGCTGTCTCAGTTTCAGCCTCAACACTCATTACCAGCTCGTGTGTTCATGCAGTTACTGGGAATGATGGCGTCTTGCATTCTAATAGTCCCTTAAGCAAGACTTCCCATGCGTCCCCTACAGGAATGCTTAGCAAGTCAGTGAACCAGGCTCAGGGTCTGTTAACAGATCTAGTGTTGGTGGACAGCCGCACCCATCGCTCTCTGCAGTGGTGGAACAAAACCTTTTAAAAGGGCGGCCCTTCAGCGACCCGGTTCCACAGATAGTACTAACAGCAGACGCATCACTGACAGGTTGGGGAGCACATCTCCAAACCCACACAATTCAGGGCATATGGAGCTTACAGCAGAAACAACTTCATATAAATCACCTAGAGCTGCTAGCAATTTTTCTGGCGCTAAAAGCGTTTCAAGTTCTTCTAGTACGCAAGACTGTCTTGATTCGTACAGACAAAATGACAGCGATGTATTACATACAAAAACAGGGGGGGACACACTCTCTCCATCTGTCACAGCTAGCACAGACCATCTGGAAATGGGCCATACATCACAAAATGTATCTCCTAGCGGAACACCTTCCAGGAGTAAACAATCAGATGGCAGATCTGCTCAGTCGTCAGACACAACAAATCCACGAATGGGAACTACACCCTCAAGTTCTCCTCCCATTCTTTCAAACGTGGGGCTTCCCAGACATAGATCTGTTCGCCACACACCTAAACGCAAAATGCCCAAACTTCGCGTCCAGGTATCCACACCCATTATCCAAAGGCAATGCACTATGGATGAATTGGTCAGGGAAATTTGCTTACGCTTTTTCGCCTCTCCCACTCATTCGGAAACTCAAACTCAAACAAACGTCCCTGACTCTAATCCTAGTTGCTCCCACGTGGGCACGTCAACCCTGGTTCACAACCTTGCTGGAACTGTCAGTAGTTCCTAATCAAAAACTACGTCTTACACCCAATCTCCTCACACAGAGCCATGGAGACATAAGACATCCAGACCCCAGTCAACTCAACCTGGCGATCTGGCACCTGAAGTCCTAGAGTTTGGCTACCTTAACCTACTGCCAGACTGCATGAATATTATCAAAGAGGCTAGGCGCCCTACCATAAGAGCCTGCTATGCAGCAAAGTGGAAACGGTTTGTAATATACTGTACTAACAACAACATCAACCCGCTTGATGCTTCTGTTCAAAACATATGTTATTTGTTACATCTACAGCATTCCAATTTAGCGTACACATCCATACGCTTACATTTGGCTGCAATAGCTGCATACCTCCAGAATAGACAATATCTATCTCTCTTTAGAGTGCCTGTCATCAAAGCTTTTATGGAAGGCCTCTAAAGAGTCATTCCCACAAGACATCCACCTGCTCCAGTGTGGAATCTCAACATTGTTCTCACCAGGCTAATGGGTCCACCCTTCGAACCATTGCACAAATGTGAACTGCAATTTCTCACGTGGAAAGTAGCTTTCCTCATAGCTATTGCATCACTGAGGAGAGTCGGTGAGCTTCAGGCACTAACTATAGAAGAACCCTTTTTACAGATGCATCAACATAAAGTAGTTCTTCGGACCAATCCAAAATTCCTTCCTAAAGTCATTTCTGCCTTTCATATCAATCAATCTGTTGAGTTACCCGTGTTCTTCCCTCAACCAGATTCTGTGGCAGAACGTGCCCTACACACTTTAGATGTGAAGAGAGCATTACTTTATTACATAGAAAGGACAAAACCTTTACGTAAGACAAACCAACTTTTTGTCACTTTTGCTCCACCACATAAAGGCAATCCTATATCAAAATCGGGTATTGCAAGGTGGATAGTCAAATGCATTCAAATATGCTATGCAAAAGCAAAACGAACATTAACAGTTCCCCCAGAGCACAATCTACACGCAAACTGGGGGCTTCTATGACATTCTTGGGAAATATACCCATAGAAGACATATGCAAAGCTGCAACATGGTCTACACCTCACACATTCACAAAACACTATTGTGTAGATGTGTTAGCAAGACAGCAAGCTAGTGTGGGCCAAGAAGTTTTATGTACACTATTTCAAACAACTGCAACAGCTACAGGTTAGCCACCGCTTTGGGAGATAACTGCTCTGTAGTCTATGCACAGCATATGATCTACAGCTCATATGCCTCGAATGGAAAATGCTACTTACCCAGTATGCATCTGTTCTTGGCATATAGAGCTGTAGAGTCATATGCGCCCACCCGCCTCCCCGGGTACCTATACCTGTTGCAGTAACATTTTACTTAGATACATGCATTCATGGACATCTCCTTTTACTACTCTTACTAACTCCATTATCACCCTCTGCGGGAAAACAATCTAACAATGGAGTCGATGCCCATGCGCACTATCACCGAAAGGAGGAGTCACCTACCTCGTGACTGGAAAGACTTCTTCGAAGAAAAACAAAGTGCAAACATCCGGACCCAACACTAGATGGCGATCTATGCACAGCATATGACTCTACAGCTCTATATGCCAAGAACAGATGCATACTAGGTAAGTAGCATTTTCCTTTTTTAATTTATTTAAAATTATGGCGGTCCTGCTCCAGGGCAGGGGAGGAATGGCTTGCCCACTGTTGTGGGCGCTGACTGGTCGGCCCCAGGGCCGACCAAACCAGTCATACGCACTCTGCCCATTTCTCCATGTAGGCTGCATTCAGCCTACATGGAGAAAACAGTTTCCTCATAGTCGCCTGTGCGGTCGGCGTCCCAGCTAATCACAACGCTGCCATTGCAGCCTTGTGATTGGCTTAGGGGAGGGAGGCTGCCTGCCTCCTGTGTGGAGGAGAGGACGCAGGACGACGCAGGACCGGACTGGGCCGCAAAGGTAAGTTACATTTTTTAAATTTATTTAAAATTACCACCCCTCCCCCCCCCCCATCCCCCAACCAGCGAGACTCACCCGCCCGCGAGTCATGCCGGCCACGACTGCGTCTGGTAACATCTGTTTTCATTCCAAATCTCCAGTCAGAACTCCTGTAAACCACCTCCTCTCTCAGTAGACAAGCAGGTGAACTGGCTACCCCTCACCATTGACTCTTACTTACGCTGCTCTAGGTAACAAATTCACAGGCTTCCTTTCATCTTTGTTTTTTGTTATACCACTTCTAAATGGTCAGTATTTCTTTAACCATTTTCCATGCTTTCTGTGAAGAAGCCCAATTTGAATGGTTTTTTCCACGAATCATCTGCGACACTCAGCGCTACACACTCCATCCCCCCCCCACCCCCAGTGTAACTTTGCGGTTTGCAGATTCACATGGGGGGCCACAACGGCTCTTCGCTTTCACCTCATTTTTAACACACCCATAGGGTCAGGGCACCTCTACACCCCTTCATGTGCTTTACATGCTTATTTTCAGCCCAGGAGACCATTTCCCAGCACATAAAATGGCAGCTGCATCTTTTCTCTCAGGTTGCAGCCAGCCAATCAGGGCCTTGCTGTGGCTCGTGGACCCGCGGATTCACCTCGGGTGGGTCCGCGGAGGGTCCGCGCCCCAAGATATACAAATTTGAATTTCGGTTAATATCTCTAAAGCTTGTGAACGGATTTGCACCAAATCACACAAGGCACCTTTCTGGACCAAGAGGTAGCTTTCTGCCAAATTTGGTGTAATTCCGTTCAGTAGTTTTTGTATTATCGCTGTTCAATTTTTCTACGGGAATTAACATGGGCAATACAGCAGCTGAAGTGTGCCTAAGATATTAGCAACAAAAAAAAACACTCTTCCTATGGAAACTAGGTCCTAACTATAACTACCTACTAGCGACTGTCAGTAGACATTTTTGCCACCAACTAACCAATGCCTGTTTGAACGACATCGGATGATAACGACATTTAGTACACAACATGGTACGTTGCAAGCATTTTAAACAAACACTGGCATGTAATTAAAAATGACTCGGTTCTAGGAAAGGAGGTGCCACGCAGACCGCAGGTGACTTTTAGACATGTCAGATCGTTCAAACAGGCATTGGTTAGTAATACCCTGAAAAAAGCACAACCAAAGACAACATGGTTGAGCCAGAGTCAGGGATTTCTAAAATGTACAAAATGCAAGGCTTGTTTGTATGGCGTCAACATGAATCATTATAGACCAGGATTGTCCAGAATGATGAAAAAAATCAAAGGAAAATATAGCTGCAAAACAGAGTTTGCTGTCTACGTGCTGCAGTGCCCGTGTGGCCTGCGGTACGTGGGCAATACAATTCTGGAAGTCCATAAGAGAATTTTGCAGCATATTAGGGCAATCAAAAATGGCGATCGTACATATCCAGTCGCCCGCCATTTTGAACGTTTTCACGCTAAAGATGCCAAAGGTCTTGCATATTATGTAATCGATGTAGTGGCAGATAATGTACGTAGAAGAAACAGAGAAAAGAAACTGAGAAGATTGGAATCACGATACATTATTGAATTAAATTCTAAAAAGCCTGAATGTCTTAATGTAGAGGAAGATATGTACACGCATCTATAAAAGTAAAAAATATAATTCAATTCTGCCTATGAATTCACGATCAAAAATATTTTAACTGTATGAAATTTGTTTTTAGGGGTATGTTATGGGTTATGGATAAGACTCAGAAGTGACAAAATAAATTCAACAGAAGAGGGGCAATGGAATGAGCCCACTAGGGTGGTGATAAATGTAATTAGTATACTCCATAAAAAGTTTATGTAATGTTTTTTGGCTTATTTGCCCACTTGGGCATGACTGCAACTTTCAGTATACCCACTGGGGTTTAATGAGGATAAGAATACGATTTGATGAATTGGAGTGATTTTATCACACCGATACTACAGCCGTTGAACTATTGAAATTTTAAATGTTCAGAAAAACATGTAAAATGTAAATATGGAGTGAATCCTTTTAGGAAAAATGAAAATGAATTTTATTCATATATTTGTAATAATTGCAATTTTGATTTGCCACTGTATGAATTGAGAAAGCACAAAAAACTACGAGTCTTTTCTCACTATCATTTAGGTGTAGTTTTCACGTGACACGATCACGATCACAATTGATATTTAAAAATGGCCGCTCTCACTGCTGTGTTATCGGTGAGCAAGGCTGCTGGGCACCCGAAACGCGTACGATATTGGCCAAATAAACGAAGTTTAACAACTGCACATGGCGTCGTCGTCCTTGTTGAGAGGATAAATTGGATAAATTGGATATATTACATGGACCTACTCTTGTGGGGTCCTGTGAGGCGACGCGACTTTCGTTCTGGCTGCAGCGGTACACGCACAAGAGAGAGCGTGAGATATATATATAATATATATATATATATATATATATATATATATATTGATTGCTCACGCTCTCTCTTGTGCGTGTACCGCTGCAGCCAGAACAAAGTATATATATATTCAATGAAAAAACTAATGGTTAAACCTTTGTTATAGTTAGGAAAACTTTGTTTATTCTTTCTATACAAACCAAACTTAACATACACAAACATGCGAAATTCTGCAGTTATAGTTATACTTTAAATTTATAATTTACGACTCACCTTTAAATGTATATAACTTTGTTTAACTACACACAAAAGAAAAGTACACACAAATTTATATTTCTAAACTTATACCTTTAATTTATTATTTACGCAACACCTTCAAATTGTTATAACTCATGGGAGCAGACTTGTGTCGGTTTCCCTGCGCTCACTCCTACAGGCAAGGAAACAGAACACATATTGCTCCTGCCCGGAAAGAGCAAGCAGAAAACAGCTCCAGGCGGGAGCAATGCCGGCTCCTGGTACATGCTGTGAGCCTGCTGGGGCCACGGGGGTCCTGGGGCTCCCCTCACGTCCCCCAACGTGTCATTTGTGGTAGCCCCAGGTGGGCCGCCACCTATTCTAAAGAGAGGCTTAAAGAAGGGATATCACTTCCATCATTGCTATTGTGAGCTGGTAAAGACACGGGGCGAGGACAACAGGCCACCCAGTATTATTGGATATATATATATATATATATATATATATATATATATATATATATATATATATATATATATATATATATATATATAATATCAACGTTGCCAATAATACCTGGATCAGAGACCAAATACATCAGTGCCCTTCATGCGGGTGGCCTGTGTCCTCGCCTCGTGTCTTCACCAGCTCACAATAGTAATGATGGAAGTAATATCCCTTGACAGTCTCATTTGATTCGCAATACATGCTGACGCCTGATGCTGCACCAGGCTCGAACGACCTGCCTGCTGTCCTTCCAAACACTATATTTTCCGTTGGGCAGGACATCTTGCCTCCCTTTTCTATTCCTTGGAGTCCGAGGTCATACCCGAGCCTTTGCCTAGTGCCATACTAACCCTAAAGATACAGGCTTATAGCTGCATTGGATGTGGAGGCCCAGTTCTGCCTGAGGTCTAGGCCTCCTTCAGCCAGGCTCACTTTCAGTCGCCATCAGCCCATCTGACAATATTTTGTTCGTCTCGATGTAGAAAAAAATCCCTAATTGGCCATGTGCCCAGCTGAGATCCTCACACTATTTGTTTCCAAGGATGGTTATCTGGACTAGCATTGCAATGGTGAGACCTAGATGAGACAGTATTAACTAACCCTGTGCCAAGTGCGGAGAACACACTCCTGGCAGCTAAGAAGAAACCCACCAGGGATGGTTATCTAGGCCAGTGGGCCTAAAATGAGATGAGTTTAACTACCCTTCTTAGATCACACTACACGTCCAGGGAGGAGCCAGCAGGGATAGTTGGCTGGACCAGTGTTGCACCAGTGAGCCTGAGATGAGATCATAGTGACTATTCCTGTGCCAAAAGTTAAGATCACACTACACATCCAGAGAGCACCCACCAGGTATTGTTGGCTGGGTTGGGTTGCACTAGTGAGCCCTAGATTAGATATTATTCAGTAACCCTGTGCCAAGAGCTTAGGTCACACTACACATCCAGGGAGCACCTGCCAGGGGTGGTTGGCTGGGCCAGTGTTTCACTTGTGAGCCCGAGCTGTTAGTAGTAACTGGCCCTGTGCCATGTGCTTAGATCACACTACTCGCATCCCATGGAGCACCCGACAGGGGTGCTTAGCTGGGCCAGTGTTGCACTAGTGAGCCCTAGATGAGATATTATTAAGTAGCCCGTGCCATGCGCTTAGATCACACTACACATCCAGGGAGCAACCTCCAGGGGTGGTTGGCTGGGCCAGTGTTGCACTAGTGAGCCCTGTGCCATGTGCTTAGATCACACTACACATTCAGGGAGCACCCGCCAGGAGTGGTTGGCTGGACCAGCTGAGATCCTCACACTATTTGTTTCCAAGGATGGTTATCTGGACTATCATTGCAATGGTGAGACCTAGATGAGACAGTATTAACTAGCCCTGTGCCAAGTGCGGAGAACACACTCCTGGCAGCTAAGGAGACACCCACCAGGGATGGTTAGCTAGGCCAGTGGGCCTAAAATGAGATGAGTTTAACTACCCTGTGCCAAGCTCTTAGATCACACTACACGTCCAGAGAGGAGCCAGCAGGGATAGTTGGCTGGACCAGTGTTGCACCGGTGAGCCTGAGATGAGATCATAGTGACTATTCCTGTGCCAAACGTTAAGATCACACTACACATCAAGAGAGCACCCAGCAGGAATTGTTGGCTGGGTTGGGTTGCACTAGTGAGCCCTAGATTAGATAATATTAAGTAACCCTGTGCCAAGAGCTTAGGTCACACTACACATCCAGGGAGCACCTGCCAGGGGTGGTTGGCTGGGCCAGTGTTTCACTTGTGAGCCCTAGCTGTTAGTATTAACTGGCCCTGTGCTTAGATCACACTACTCACATCCTATGGAGCACCCGACAGGGATGCTTAGCTGGGCCAGTGTTGCACTAGTGAGCCCTAGAAGAGATATTGTTAAGTAGCAGCCCGTGCCATGCACTTAGATCACACTACACATCCAGGGAGCACCCTCCAATGGTGCTTGGCTGGGCGAGTGTTGCACTAGTGAGCCCTAGATGAGATATTATTAAGTAGCCCCGTGCCATGTGCTTAGATCGCACCACATATCCAAGGAGCACCCGCCAGGGGTGGTTGGCTGGGCCAGTGTTGCACTAGTGAGCCCTAGATGAGTTAGTAGTAACTATCCCTGTGCCATGCGCTTAGATCACACTACACATCCAGGGAGCAACCTCCAGGGGGGGTTGGCTGGGCCAGTGTTGCACTAGTGAGCCTTGTGCCATGCGCTTAGATCACACTACACATCCAGGGAGCAGGCACCGGGGATGGTTGGCTGGGCCAGTGTTGCACTGGTGAGCCCTGTGCCATGCGCTTAGATCACACTGCACATCCAGGGAGCAGGCACCAGGGATGGTTGGCTGGACCAGTGCTGCACCAGTGAGCCCTGTGCCATGTGCTTAGATCACAGTGCACATCCAGGGAGCAGGCACCGAGGATATTTGGCTGGGCCAGTGTTGCACTAGTGAGCCCTGGTCCATGTGCTTAGATCACACTACACATCCAGGGAGCAGGCACCGGGGATGGTTGGCTGGGCCAGTGTTGTACTAGTGATCCCTGTGCCATGCTCATAGATGACACTACACATACAGGGAGCACCCGCCAGGGGTGGTTGGCTGGGCCAGTGTTGCACTAGTGAGCCCTGTGCCATGCGATTAGATCACACTACAATCCAGGGAGCAGGCACCGGGGATGGTTGGCTGGGCCAGTGTTGCACTAGTGAGCCGTGTGCCATGTGCATAGATGACACTACACATCCAGGGAGCACCCGCCAGGGGTGGTTGGCTGGGCCTGTGTTGCACTAGTGAGCCCTGTGCCATGCGCTTAGATCACACTACAATCCAGGGAGCAGGCACCGGGGATGGTTGGCTGAGCCAGTGTTGCACTAGTGTGCCCTGTGCCATGCGCTTAGATCACACTACAATCCAGGGAGCAGGCACTGGGGATGGTTGGCTGGGCCAGTGTTTCACTTGTGAGCCCTGTGCCGTGCGCATAGATGACACTACACATCCAGGAAGCACCCGCCATGGGGTGATTGGCTGGGCCAGTGTTCCACTAGTGAGCCCTGTGCCATGCGCTTAGATCACACTACAATCCAGGGAGCAGGCACCGGGGATGGTTGGCTGGGCCAGTGTTACACTAGTGAGCCCTGTGCCATGCGCTTAGATCACACTACAATCCAGGGAGCAGGCACCGGGGATGGTTGGCTGGGCCAGTGTTTCACTTGTGAGCCCTGTGCCATGCAGATAGATGACACTACACATCCAGGGAGCAGGCACCGGGGATGGTTGGCTGGGCCAGTGTTTCACTTGGGAGCCCTGTGCCATGCGCTTAGATCACACTACACATCCAGGGAGAACCCCCCATGGGGTGGTTGGCTGCACCAGTGCTGTACTAGTGAGCCCTGTGCCATGCGCTATCACACTACAATCCAGGGAGCAGGCACCAGGGATGGTTGGCTGGGCCAGTGTTGCACTAGTGAGCTCTGTGCCATGCGCTTAGATCACACTACACATCCAGGGAGCAGGCACCGGGGATGGTTGGCTGGCCCAGTGTTGCACTAGTGAGCCCTGTGCCATGCGCTTAGATCACACTACACATCCAGGGAGCAGGCACCGGGGATGGTTGGCTGGGCCAGTGTTGCACTAGTGAGCCCTGTGCCATGCGCATAGATGACACTATACATCCAGGGAGCAGGCACCGGGATGGTTGGCTGGACCAGTGTTGCACTAGTGAGCCCTGTGCCATGCGCATAGATGACACTACACATCCAGGGAGCACCCGCCAGGGGTAGTTGGCTGGGCCAGTGTTGCACTAGTGAGCCCTGTGCCATGTACTTATATCACACTACAATCCAGGGAGCAGGCACCGGGGATGGTTGGCTGGGCCAGTGTTGCACTAGTGAGCCCTGTGCCATGCGCTTAGATCACACTACACATCCAGGGAGCAGGCACCGGGGATGGTTGGCTGGGCCAGTGTTGCACTAGTGAGCCCTGTGCTTAGATCACACTACAATCCAGGGATCAGGCACCGGGGATGGTTGGCTGGGCCAGTGTTGCACTAGTGAGCCCTGTGCCATGCGCATGGATGACACTACAATCCAGGGAGCAGGCACCGGGGGTGGTTGGCTGGGCCAGTGTTGCACTAGTGAGCCCTGTGCCAGGCGCTTAGATCACACTACACATCCAGGGAGCAGGCACCGGGGATGGTTGGCTGGGCCAGTGTTGCACTAGTGAGCCCTGTGCCATGTGCTTAGATCACACTACAATCCAGGGAGCAGGCACCGGGAATGGTTGGCTGGGCCAGTGTTGCACTTGTGAGCCCTGTGCCATGTGCTTAGATGACACTACACATCCAGGGAGCAACCTCCAGGGGTGGTTGGCTGGGCCAGTGTTTCACTAGTGAGCCTTGTGCCATGCGCTTAGATCACACTACACATCCAGGGAGCAGGCACCGGGGATGGTTGGCTGGGCCAGTGTTGCACTAGTGAGCCCTGTGTCAGGTGCTTAGATGACACTACAATACAGGGAGCAGGCACCGGGGGTGGTTGGCTGGGCCAGTGTTGCACTAGTGAGCCCTGTGCCAGGCGCTTAGATCACACTACACATCCAGGGAGCAGTCACCGGGGATGGTTGGCTGGGCCAGTGTTGCACTAGTGAGCCCTGTGCCATATGCTTAGATCACACTACAATCCAGGGAGCAGGCACCAGGGATGGTTGGCTGGGCCAGTGTTGCACTAGTGAGCCCTGTGCCATGCGCATAGATGACACTACACATCCAGGGAGCAACCTCCAGGGGTGGTTGGCTGGGCCAGTGTTGCACTAGTGAGCCCTGTGTCAGGCGCTTAGATGACACTACAATCCAGGGAGCAGGCACCGGGGATGGTTGGCTGGGCCAGTGTTGCACTAGTGAGCCCTGTGTCAGGCGCTTAGATGACACTACACGTCCAAGGAGCAGGCACCGGGGATGGTCGGCTGGGCCAGTGTTGCACTAGTGAGCCCTGTGCCAGGCGCTTAGATCACACTACACATCCAGGGAGCAGGCACCGGGGGTGGTTGGCTGGGCCAGTGTTGCACTAGTGAGCACTGTGTCAGGCGCTTAGATGACACTACAATCCAGGGAGCAGGCACCGGGGTGGTTGGCTGGGCCAGTTGTGCACTAGTGAGCCCTGTGTCAGGCGCTTAGATGACACTACACATCCAGGGAGCAGGCACTGGGGGTGGTTGGCTGGGCCAGTGTTGCACTAGTGAGCCCTGTGTCAGGCGCTTAGATGACACTACACATCCAGGGAGCAGGCACCGGGGGTGGTTGGCTGGGCCAGTGTTGCACTAGTGAGCCCTGTGTCAGGCACTTAGATGACACTGCAATCCAGGGAGCAGGCACAGGGGGTGGTTGGCTGGACCAGTGTTATACTAGTGATCCCTGTGCCATGCTCATAGATGACACTACACATCCAGGGAGCACCCGCCAGGGGTGGTTGGCTGGGCCAGTGTTGCACTAGTGAGCCCTGTGCCATGCGCTTAGATCACACTACAATCCAGGGAGGAGGCACCGGGGGTGGTTGGCTGGGCCAGTGTTGTACTAGTGATCCCTGTGCCATGCTGCTCATAGATGACACTACAATCCAGGGAGCAGGCACCGGGGGTGGTTGGCTGGGCCAGTGTTGCACTAGTGAGCCCTGTGTCAGGCGCTTAGATGACACTACACATCCAGGGAGCAGGCACCGGGGGTGGTTGGCTGGGCCAGTGTTGCACTAGTGAGCCCTGTGTCAGGCGCTTAGATGACACTAGAATCCAGGGAGCAGGCACCGGGGGTGGTTGGCTGGGCCAGTGTTGCACTAGTGAGCCCTGTGTCAGGCGCTTAGATGACACTGCAATCCAGGGAGCAGGCACCGGGGGTGGTTGGCTGGGCCAGTGTTGTACTAGTGATCCCTGTGCCATGCTCATAGATGACACTACACATCCAGGGAGCACCCGCCAGGGGTGGTGGGCTGGGCCAGTGTTGCACTAGTGAGCCCTGTGCCATGCGCTTAGATCACACTACAATCCAGGGAGCAGGCACCGGGGGTGGTTGGCTGGGCCAGTGTTGCACTAGTGAGCCCTGTGTCAGGCGCTTAGATGACACTACACATCCAGGGAGCAGGCACCGGGGATGGTTGGCTGGGCCAGTGTTCCACTCCTGATCCCTGGTGAGATAGTAACCGGCCGTGTGCCAAGCGCTGAAGCGCACAGTACTCGCTGCCAAGGATCACGGATGCTGCGCCAGGCTAGGCTGAACCGGTGATGCACAGGTGAGGTAGTGCTGGTGACTGACCCTCCCCCCACCACAGCCCCTCTTGCAGGCGAGCAGAGGTGGCGGCGCTGGCGTGTGACTGGTGTCAGCAGCGGGCACTAATGTGGAAGCGAGAGATGTCGTGTGGGAGTGTGATTATACGTGTATTTACGTCTTTCCACTTGAAAAGATGAGGAAATGCTGATTTGTTTTCACATCAAGTACCTGCGTGTGGGAGCAGCCGAGATGAAAGCAGCGTCTTGGTCTCGATGTATCTTCGCCTTTCATTTCATCGCTCGTTACCTCTTCTGCCTCTGCCCTCCCCCACCCCTGGCTGTGCTTCACTCTTTATATTTCTATGACTTCCTCTAGCGCAGACTTTTTCTATGTCTGCCTGCCAGGACTGGGACTGCCTGGTCTCCCAGTCCTTACTTTCCAACCCTCGCCGACTCAGTCTCTATCTGAGCCTCAGTCTGTCTCTACTTTTCTCTAGGCTTGTGTTCGTGCCTCCGAGTACTTTCGTATAATTTTCTCTCTGCCTCCTACTATCTCTGCTTTATTAACTGTCTTTCTCTCTCTGTCTCTCTTCCACTTTTTACATTTCTCTCCATTTTCTGCATCGTAACACCTGTCTGTCTATTACGTTTGTATCTCTACCTATAAAACTCTGTGGGGTCGATTCATAAAAGCATCCGTGTTTACTGCCGAAAATATAAGGGTTTACTGAAATTATTATTTTTTTTTAATGAAATTTTCTGAATTCCCTAAAAATGTCCCAAAATTTCACTTTTACATCAAAACGTGGTTTGCCAGTATCTTGTGTGACTTTTTCAAGCGAGCATATACTTTTCATTGAAAAGTCTCAGATACTAGCTGAAGAGTGGATAGAACAGAAAATATCTTTAGAAGATACATTTCTGTGCAAACGAGTCACTTGCACTCAGTAATCATGGGAAATTGTATACAGGTTAATTTTGTGTACTACATAATTCAGAATTTTGTGCAAATTTCTTTGGTTTAATTAAACTTTTGCCGAGGCCTAAAAGAAGAACTTTTTTATGTCTGCCAGGTATGCAGAAAATAATTCCGAGTGTAAATAGATTTATTGCATCAAATTTCTGCGCCAGAATTGCGTAGGAATTCACAGTAGTACATCCCAGGCAAGTGGTGGGAAGTGGGCATTATAAGAGTTGATTTGCTTTGTAAGTTTGTGAAAGCCCCTGTGAAACATGTACATTTGTGGACATTCACAAACTCCTATCTGACAGGGCAGGACAGGCCTTTTATTCCTCCGGGCATTTCCCCGGTGGTCCGGAGTCCATGGAGGCCGGTTTTAGAGCAGGCGGTCACTTTCCCCAGGTCCCTGAGATAATTCCAGCCTGGGGGAGACTTCAAGAGCGAGAGAAAGAGAGGGAGGAAGGGTGACAGCAGAGAGAAAGTGATCAGAGAGGGAGAGGAGGGAAGGAGAAAGAGAGAATGGATTGATGGAAAGAGAAAGATAGCGGAAGGAGATGAAAGGAGACGCTGATGTGAGTGTTTTTGCCAGGAATGCTTGTAGTTGCTATCCGACCTTTTACCATCCTGGAAATGTTAAGAAAGCTCCTCCCTTTCAGGAGTCGAAGGGGAGCGGGCGAGCCCTACATTTGGGGAGGGCGCGATGAAAGGGCCTTTTCCTCAGGAATAAGAAAATAAATGTGCTTTTGCTCCGAAGGCTTTACCAGTGGTCCGGAAAATGGACCGCATTTTATCCACACCACGGAGTTACTGACACGGGGGGCACCGGTGGCTCCAGGGGTGTGCAAAGTCCAGCCCAGTATGATCAGACCCCGAGGGTGGGGGAAGTGTTCATTCCTGCGCCCATTCCCCTGGCAATTCCTACATTTTACCGGACTTTCACCGGAAGATTCCAGCTACTTTCAGCAGCCAGATCTCCATGGGAAGCAGTGGTGTAGCTAGAGCTTCTGGCGCCCGGGGCTATCCCTCAGATTGGCGCCCATGATGGGTACTGGGGGGTTGCTGGGGAAAAAGACTTGGGGGGGGCGGTGATGTGGAAAAAGGACGGCGAGCAGCAGGGTGGATTGGCAGGGTTTCAGACACTACAGGGTGCTATCTAGTCTTTTTTTCTGTTCAGTCCAGGAATTCCAGCTAACTGGGAGATTCCTTACAGTTTTCCTGCGAACAATCTGATCTTGGAAGGGTCCTCCTATTCGATGGAGTTGCCCAATCCATGGGATCGAGGGTGGTGTCCGGTTCAGACAAGAAAGTGCCACAGGCTCCTTTTAAAGAGGTAGGTTTTTAAAGTGTTTACTGAACTGAAAGAAGATGAACTCATAAACAAAGTCTAGCTAATTTCACAGGAGGAGGACCATAACTATCAGAGCTTTAATCAATGCTTCCGATACCTGGAGTTATTTTAGTAGGAGCAGGCAGCATTTCTGGATAACAGATTTCTCATGGGTAGTGTGTGACCATTTCTTATAAGTAGCAAGTGCCTCTACAATGAAAGGCTGCATGTATGGGACACAAAACCTGGAACTGGTTGTTTTACTGCTTCAGAATATAAAAGGCGGGGCATCAGTGCCCGGGTGACGTGGTTGTGTGTTTTTTTTATTTAGGAATAGCCTACATGGCAAGTTCTGGATCATTAGCAGTTCCACATTTGTGCTTCTTCTAGGTCCTTAACTGCATTTAACCTATTTGATATTACGAGGTAAAAATGCCATAATTGTTGAAATAAGAACCCATAAGCATTCTGCAAGCAGCTAGCCTTCTTGTCTTTCGTTTGCTGCACAATACACAAGGTGAACAGGAGGATTAGTGCAGACTCAAAACTGGGGGAACCGAAAAGCAAGGTAACAGTTACTGCTCCTTGGCAACACAACTAACTCTGAAAAGCACAGCAATTGTTTAAAGTGCGTAAACTATTCACCTGAAGATAGCACTGTGTGATTATTTCGTGAACATAAAGTTCATAAGTAGAAAAAACTTCTCTGAAGCACCAGTACCTACTGCATGACATGTTTCATACATTCAGAAAATTGCAATTTCTGGCAGCTGTCCTTCAAAGCACTGGAAACACATTTATTAACCTGCGCGAGACAAGTCATCTCCACTTGGAGCATCTGTCTCTAGGCCGGTGGCAATGGCGAGGTGACAGAGCCTAGAGAGGCGAGCCATCTTGTACAAGTAACGTCAGGCCTGACTAGCAGGCATTAAATTACCAAACAAGCACACCAGAGGGCTTGTTGCTTTTCAGTAGCAGGCTTGTGGCCTCTTGAAGAGGCCATGAGCCTGCTACTGAAAAGCAACAAATCAATTAGATGTCGGCCTGTCAGGAGATTAATAAATAGGTCTTTCACACTCCTATACTCGCACTACCTAAATCTGCGGGTCCAGAAAAGCTCTTCCTAGTATTGTGCGTATTCTTACTCGCACACGAAACACATCATCCTATAATAAAACACCAATACACACAAGCAGAGCAGGCCCTACCATAAATCAAGCTGCTTCCGTCAGCACCCCTAAGCGACAAGTGGCACCTGCAAACACGACCCGTTCTTTGTTGGGTTGGGAGAGGGTTCCAGTAGGAGAAAACTGATGTAAATTAGGCAAAATAGCACTTACTTTTGATTGTGGCACCAACAGTATTCACGTGAATGCTTTACATACCCCGGTCCACCAGTAAGTCAGAAGACTCACAGCCCTGAAGCAGAAACAGGGGTGGAATTCTTGTACATGACCAAGACCACAGTGGTAACGGGCCGGTGGCTGCCAATGGGCCCATGATACGTGTAGCAGCTTTTGCTAGACCTGAGGTTGTAACTAACAATATTTCACAAGCCTGGACTTGCAGAACCACACACAGGAGACATACTGTTATTTCGAGCACATTACCTTGTCTCACCTTTGCAATGTCATTTACCTCGACAATTTCCACGTCTTCATCTTTGTTTGCCATTACAGTCGGCAACATTACCTCATGTAAAGGTTAATTGAATGTAGTTTTATTTACTTGATATTATATTTTTTATATTTGGTTATGGTTAGTATTAAGGTCTACCCAAGGAATAGGGTTAGGGTAATGGCTGCTTATTTTTTTTTAAATGTCATTGGATTTAATTTAATTAATATAATTAAATATTTAAATTGACTAGGATTAGACCCAACATTAGCCTTATGGTAAGTGTTCATTTCTTTAATTTAATTGTGACAATTAGGTATGTAACATTGGTTAAGTTCAACATACTTAGCTCTAGATGTTACATTTTAGGATACTTACATGTACTTAATATGAATATGATAGAATGCTTAATATTGGTCAGGGTTAGAGTGAAGGTTAATGACCCGTGGATGTAAATATTATAATGAGGTCATAGTGTTTCGGTAATAATATTGTTATTGTTCCATATTGATTGAGACGTGAGCGGCTCGTGAGGCATGAATGACGAGGCAGTGGCTGACGAGGTATTTTACTACAATCTAATAACATATTTCAGCGCCTCGTCAGGAATAGTAAGCGCTATATATAGAAAATACTCACGGCCCGGTCGGGGGATCTCGAGCGGTGGTGGTCGGAGCTCAAGCGATTGGCGAACCCTGTATGTTCTTTGTGAGCCACAAAATGGTTTACAGCAGACAGCAAAGTCTAGTATGCTCGGCCTGAAAATCATGCTACATGGATATTATGGTATGCAATGTTATATCATGGGTTTTTCATCTCGCCCGGTGTTTGCGAATTCCTTGTCCACCTGCCATTGTTGAGTGTCTTGTTATGCAACGCTGTAGTCTACTGATAGTAGTTTTTCTTTGCGGAGGATGTGTCTTGCCATTTTCCACCTACCTCGTCAGACCTGCTCGTGTTTCTGTTACACAGTCCGTGTCTGGGTCTCCACATCCCATTATGTCATTGCCCCTCTTTCCAATCCACAGGCCAAGTTTCCAAGTTTATTAAAACACTTTTTGCTATCAGCCTTTCTGTTCAAAAGCAATGGATTTTGTCAGAAATGGTGAAAGGCAATTCAGATGCATTATCCCTTGTGTTCCTTGTCCTTGATTGTATCTAAGTTTGAATTTTAGGATGTTAAGATTTGGGATATGTGTAGAACCATAAATACTAAATTATGTTTCCCTTTCCTTTTCCACCTAGATGGTGTGAGCTCAGTCAGTGGGTCTCATGTTTCTGTTAAACCTTGAGTACTGCTTGTGTGTGTTTAGTATGCTTTGATTTGGTGTGTTTGGTAACGTCTGAAACACTATACCAAGCGCTTCCAAAACTTCATCTTGTGAAATGTGGGCTATATAAATTATAATCAGTTTAAAAACCACAAAAACACTACCTCTACATTCCAGTAATGCAAGAGGGTCTGCCATTTGATCTTTTTAAATGTACCGATTTTACTTAACGGGATTTAGGAACAATGGCGAGGCAGTGGCTGACGAGGTATTTTCCTACAATCTAATAACTTATTTCAGCGCCTTGTCAGGGATAGTAAGCGCTATATATAGAAAATACTCACGGCCCGGTCGGGGATCTCGAAGCGGTGGTGGTCGGAGCTGTAAATGCCATAGCAGACGTAGCGCCCAGAAGACCACAGAGTACACGTGCAACAGAAGAAGACAGTGGAAACGCAGCTTGACTGTGCTGTTGTTTCTCGTTGTGCAAAGCGAGGATTAGGGTTAATCGGAGGGAAGTTCAGCCTCAGCTCCTTTCACATCGTTGGGAAGAGGAAGTTTGTGGGCGCGAAGTGCAGCTCTCGAACTAAGTGAGACTGCTGCTGTTCTTAATCAGCTAGACTGTCTGCTGCAAATCGCCCTTCACTGCGGAGACTCCACTAAAGAGAGCGCGTGGTGGTGGTGCTCGTTACTAGTATATTTTAACCGACGACCGTACAGCGCGGGGCTGGCCGAAAAGATGCCCAGGGCCGTCATTGGTAGCGCTTTCGCGCACTACAAGATTGACGGCCCTGGGATCCACATACACTGTGCGCCGAGCGCTGCACCACCACTAAGCTAGGTGGTGCAGCATTTGCAAGCATGTGCGCTTGCACTTACCTACACGTGTGCAGTGCTGCTCAGTTACAGCCGCACGTGTGGGTGTGGGGGGCTGTGGGTGACCGTGTTGTCCCTAACAAAATCCTGGACTGGCCACGGGCCACCAGTGCCGTGCAGCCGCCGCCCGCAAATTAGTGCCGCCTGGGGCGGACCGCCCCCACCGCCCCCCCCTAGCTACGCCACTGATGGGAAGTAAATACTTGTGATTTCCGTGGGAATGGTCACTGCTGTTACTGGCCCCTCGGAATGAAGAGGCCGCATTTAATGAGGGTCTATACAGCATTCCGCACAGTGGACATGGAAGCTGTCATCAGACAGTTGTAGAAATGCTCTGGGAAACCTGCGGCTGGGTTAAATGTTTAGCCATACTTCTGGAAATGTTTGTTTCGAAGATGTAAATCGCCCTACGTACCTTTATGATTGGTCTCGTGAGTCGGGCCCATTGAGTCGGAGGACGGTTGTATGACTTTACAACGCATTCCGTTGTAACGCATGCCTTTACCACGCATGCGTTACAACGCGAATGCCATCACCACGCATATCCTTTACCACGAAAATGCCTTTTACACGCATACTTTTACAACGATTTTCGTTGTTAAAATATGCATGTTAATGGCATTTTCATGTTAAATGATATCACCCTAAAAATGTACCCTTTAAATTTACCCCTGCGCGACACTACCCCCTCATTCCCCCTTACCTCTCCTCTCCTTGATTTTCCGAGGTGACGTTGCACGTCGTTAAGCGGAAGTGTCCTTCCGTTTCCTCTAATGACGCCGATTGCCTCCACATCTTTTTCTTTAAACGCCGTAAACAGGTGTGTTTTTTTAAAATTTTATTTTGGGGGGCCCCCCAAGCCCCCTTTTTAAATCCCACGCTTTTTTTTTTCGGGGGGGAGACCCCCCTTTTTTTTCCTTTTAACTTTAGCACACATTGTATAATTGTATTGTATAATATTCTTATATAGCGCATACTGTCACCCTACGGGTATCCTGGCGCTGTTACTTATCAGATAATCTTATCGGCCAACGGGCCTTTTTAACAGAAGGTAGCAGTGCTGTCGTTCCTAGGGAATAGCCATGTTTTCAGGCTTTTCCTGAAGCATAGCAAGGTGTCTGCCTGTCTGATCCTCAGGGGGAGATCATTCCAGAGGCGGGAGGCTACAGTGCCGAAAGCCCTGCCGCCCATTCTCGTTTTTTTAAATCTGGTAGTTGTAACCAGGTTAGCACTGGAGGATCGAAGAGGTCTTACAGGCTTATACCATGTAAATATGTCTTGCATGGAGAGAGGGCCCGTACCATGTGCCGCTCTAAACGCAATGCACTTAGATTTAAAACAGACTCTTTCCTTGATAGGTAGCCATTGTAGATCTCTCAGGGCCAAAGTAGCGGAGGAACTGCGTTGCCTTTTTAGTGCCAGCTTTGCTGCTATGGACTGGACTCTCTGCAACCCCTGCAGGATATACTGCGGGGCTCCCAAATATAGGAAATTGCAGTAGTCCAGTCTGCTCAGAATTATACTCCTTACTACAAGGGGTCTGGTCTTGTCCGGTAGTAAGGGAAGGATCTTCCGGAGTGCTTTTAGTAGAGCAAAGCCCATGCTGATTGTTTTATTGGCCTGTGATACCATTTGAAGATTTTCATCTATCAGGACACCTAGATTACGAACGATCTTAACTGGAGACAATGGATCATCTTCAGGGGTGAGTTTAAACTCCAGCGGCAGATGGTGTGCCACTCTGGCAGTGGAGCAGTAAACCACTTCTGTTTTTCCCCCGTTGAATTGCAGCGAGTTTCCTTTAAGCCAGCCAGAGGTCTGGCGCATGCACTCCTGAAAGGTGTCCATGGTCACTGCACCCTTCCCTTCCAAGGAGAAGACCAGTTGGGTGTCGTCGGCATAATTGACCAGGTCAATTCCAAATGATTTTATTAGAGGGATCAAAGGGCGCAGGTATATATTGAAGAGAATGGGGCTTATCGCCGAGCCCTGTGGTACTCCATATCGGACCGGGGACTTAGAGGAGGCAAATGGTGTCATGGTTACCACCTGTTGTCTCTCTGTTAAGTATGATTGTAACCATCGTAGTAAAGGTATGCGTGGTAAAGGCTATTCGTTGTAACCACGCATGCGTTGTAATGCATGCGTGGTTATGGTTATGCGTGGAAACGGCCGCGTTGTAGTGGCCGTCTCCCGTCGGAGGACCCTTGTTGCTCCTATTTCGTTTCAAGACTGGCACAGGAGTCTGTCCAGTCTTTTGTGTAATAAGAGCTACTCATGTTCAATGAAACTCATTGAGAGCTACTAACATTACTAATGTTGTAGAAGTGACCACGTCAGACAAGATTACATCACTAGTCCCTATATGCGGGATTACTAGCAGTGCTCACTTCAGTGCATCAGTTATCGTTGCCAGCAGTAGTGATGACAAGCATTGGAAATGCAATAGTTCTCGCATTTGCTTAAGTTAGAGCTATTGGCGTTGTAAATGACAATGTCTTTTATCCATGTGTTATGGAGTGTATGTGGTGTGTAGTGAAGTTGCCGGTTTTAGATTTACTTGTAGAGCGCAGGAGCACATTGCTTCTGATTCATTCACCAGCGCAGTAAAACGCTCAGTTTTCTTTCACAGAATCCGCAGGGGTAGCTAAAAAGCACCATGTCCAGGGTGAAAAGTGATTCTGACGGCGCATCTTGCTCCCGGGCTCCCAAATAGTGGCGTGGAGTAAAGCAGAGTGGCGTGGAGTAAAGCAGAGTGGCGTGGAGTAAAGCAGAGTGGCGTGGAGTAAAGCAGAGTGGGCAAATCCAATAGGTCTCGCCTTTGAGACTATTAGCTCTGCCATTGACTACTTTGGCGATGATCTGTAGCCATGCTGTATATCGGTGTGGCTGCTGTGCAGTATGGCTAAAAATAATAACAAAACAACGACTATGCAGGCTGCCCGGGGTCCACGAAGGAGACCCGCTAAGAGGGCGGCCGCCTTAGTGCCACAAGATGGCACAGGAGGCAGCCTCCCAGTGTTTGGGACCCTCAGGGGTCTGGTGTGCCGCGTCACTTCCGGGTAGAGGGGGAGGGGGGTGAGGTACATATACCTCTCCCCGCCCTCTGGGCAACCTCTTTGCCCACTACCCTGACGCTGTTTCCCTCCCTACCGCATACCCGGCGGTCAGGCAGTGTGTGGGGTTTTTTTTTTGTCTAATGTATTCTTTTGTGTTGCAGGCGGAGTTACAGGGCGATCCAGAGGCTGTAAGGTACAGAGGGGTACCCTCTGCAGGAGCACAACAAGGGTGCTAAGGCCAAATATCCCCAGGGAGGTCCTCGCGTTGGACCCTGGAGGAGCGACGGCGCCCCGTTAGTCCTACAGGCGGTTGTGGACCTGAGCAACCGGGGGTTGCCTGGCAGGCTCCGCCCCCTTATGGGGCGTGAGCAAGGGCGTAGGCTGTTGGTCCACCGGTGGGAGGGGTCTTCCCTCCCCCAAAATATGGCAAACACCGTTTGGTAGGGCCACGGTGTAATTTGGCTCATCAGGTGGCAGGCGGCGAGGGGCTGCCTGCCTTGGGATCGCCCGTAAGATAACCCACCATGTTGGCATATTTGTAATGCTAATAAACCTGCAGCAGTTTTCTCCACAAAGAAGGTGTCTTGTCTGGTTATTTCTCTAGGAGATTGCTGTATGGGGGGATGGCGAGTGTTGCCGATATTGGCACTATGATGCATCCAGTGCTGGTGCGCTTTTTTGTTTTAAAGTGCCTTACCCATGGCTGTGTCATAGCACTTTTTATCCACATGCAAAGCAACCATACTGGTGTACAGCATGGGTACAAACCATTACCAACGCCAATAGCTGCTGACAAAATGTGATGATCTGGAGGTTGTGTTTGAATCCTGCAAGGCAGGCTCAACCTTCTATCGTTCCGAGGCTGGTAAATAGAGCACCATAAATTGGGTACTAGAGGTGCATGTTATTTAAAGTTTTTGAGAATGCAGAAGTGTGGCATTTAGGACTATTTGAAAACAGGTTAATAAGTTAATATAACCTCCCCCAGCCCCAGCTCAACCTCCCTTTTAAGAGCCAGCCTTTCATGTGACTGTTTTTGTCCTAGCTCTATTGGCCCGTTAATAAAAAGTCCTGAGGAGAACTTTACTATCTAATGTGATTAACCAAAGGCATTGGTACTTAATGGAGCTGTTGGGTGTTTGCATTTACTTTAATTAGTTTTTTTTATATTTTATTAATTTCAAAAGATGCCCATGGAAAGTTACTTCAATGTTAACGAAGGAAGGTGAAGTGATGCCATTTCCTGTGATGTCACTTCTTGTGATGTTAAGTGGTATGTAAATTATAGAGGGGTATTGCACTTTCCCTTTTCTGCTCCTGTGCACACCCAGCTCGGGGCCATGCCGTTTCCTCTCCATACTGGCTCTGTGCTGACAGCGGCGCTGTGAGAGGGGAAGCAATGGCTGTCAATATTGTCCATTTCCTTCAAGTCTATGGAGACCTGAGAGCGGTGGGGAGACGACAATCCGTCATTCTTCGCTCTCATTTGGACCTATAGAGACACGTGTGGGGTAGCGATCGACATGTGCGGGATGTGTGTGTGGACGGTGTGGGCGTCGGGATGGGGGGGGGAGGGGAGAGAACAGCAGGAAGTGGTCGCTTCTCTGAAAGACGTCACAGCAGTGAAAAGCATGTTGCATTAACAGCTTCCTAAACTCAGAAATAACCTGCAAACTGTTAAAAGAACTGCTGAGAGTGCTATCAAAGACTCAGTCACTACTGTTCTTCCACACTGCCTCTCTTCACTTGCTGCTCACCACTCGCTAGCTCGGCGTCCCTCCACTACCCCACCAGCCCCTTTCCACCCTGTTCATCATGGCAGCCATCTTAAGAGCATAGTTAGTGTGAGAAGTTGGCCTGGTATATGCTGTCCACTAATTATAGTGGGCACCTTGCACCAGTCCAAACAACCCCTTATTGGAGATAGGTTAAAGACAACCTTTATTGAAAGCTATCCTAGTGGTAGCTATGGAGAGCAGCCTTCAGGCTAAGTCTTGAAGGAATGTAAAGCAGCTTGTTTTACCAGTCTATAATCTCTTGAGTGACCAAATGAAAGAGGACCACACCAGGTATATATTCAAAATATATGTATTTATTGCTAAACACACCCCTCTAGTCTCTTTATGAGGCTAGAGTTCGAAGTACATAAGTTATAAGTTAGTTATCAACAGTAATAGCACAAATACACGTTTGAGCCCTAGGGGCGTACCAAACCATATACCAATAAAGTGGTATAAGAACCACGACTGAGCTAGACACAAGGCCTAGAGCCTGTAGAAGTGCTTGGCCCTCAAGGAACCACCCAAGGTAGTGACACAGGGGACCCACGGGGGACGCGTGCAGTGTGAGAACACAGCTGCGAGCCGCCGTTGACTTCTATGGGGAATGTTGCGGTTGGAGTTTTAAAGAAAAAGGACACTTAGAGGAGGACTTGGAGCAAACCCCTTTAGAACTAGGTTGTTCTAGAGTCTATACCCACGGGAGCACCGGAGTACTCGAGTTACCTCACCCAGGGAAGCCGGGTGCATAGGTGTCTTTCGGGGTCGGGTTTCGTCGTCGTTTTCTATGGCGATCTGCTGCAAAGTGCTGCTCGCGACCAAGTCGAAAGTGTTCGGGTGGATCCAAAGGTGGATCAAAGATCTGAAGAACCTGAAAGCAGAGGGGACAGAGTCTGGGTCACTAGCCAGTGACCAGGAAGGCGATGAGCAGATGCCCACCGATGTCGGTGCTTCAGGTAGGTTGACGGTCGTCTTGACTCTTCAGCCACGAGGTCCAGGAGGCGTCGACGACAACCAGGAGCTGGATTCGAGCTGTCCCACGACGTCTGTCGATTGCAGGGGTGTCGGCGACCGTATTGGACCCAACAAGCCTTGGCAACGGCAAGTCACGTGGAAATAGAAGAAGGACGGTGGTACAGACCAGCAAGGTCTGAGGGACTCACCCAGCGAGGGTAAGTCAGGGCACGTCTGGAGCAACCAGGGAAGCCCAAGCAGAAGAAGAGTTGCCTTCGGGAGGGCCCACTAGCCAACGGACTAGCGACCGCGAAGGAGCCTCGAGTGGACGCACTTAGAGCTGGCTCACAGGACACTCGTGGAGTGGAGGCCAGTGATCTTCGGTGCAGTCGGTGCTGGAGGCGGGGGCTACTCTGAGCCCAAAGCACAACTTCGTGGGAGACCAGGAAGAGGATGCACTTGCAAATGTGCTCAGTGTCCAGGGGTCACGGTTCCACGTTACCCACGACAGCTACGGGCCTCAGCTTTGCTGGGGACTCAGGGCAGCCTCGGGAAGTCTGGAAATCCACCTCTGGTGATGCAAAGACTTCGGCGTCCGGCGGGAGCTTCGGCGATGCAGACCGGACAATTGCTTCTTAGGTGCCTGCCAAGCAGGGAGTCACTCCTTGACCCCAAGGGAGATTCTTCAGTCCTCTAATCTTAAAGTAGAGCGTCGAAGGTCCAGGATTCTGTATCAGAGTTTCGTCCAGGTAAATCTAAAGTCCTAAGGACTGGGGTCCGATACTTATACTAAGTTAGGGGGTTGGACATACTCTGGGGACCCACCTATGGGAGGGTCAGGGAAGAGGGGTGGTTACACCCATTTCCCTTTGTCCAGTTTCGCGCCAGAGCAGGGGCAGGTAGCCCCTGCAACCGGTTTGAACTGGCATATGCACAGGGGCACCAAATGTGCCCCCAGTGCAGGACTTCAAAGCACCAGAGGGTGCTCCCGCCCAGCCCCAATACACACTATCCTGTCTGGGGAGGTGGTTACACCTCCCTTCGACAGGAAACCTATTGTCCAGGCCTCCCCTGCTGGAGTTTCAGTCAGCAGCAGGAGGCCAGACCCGTGTCTGTGGCAGCAGCATCCATTTTGTGATGCCAGGGCTCTGTAAAGAAGTTACCGGGTAGGCCGGTGTGTACATGTCTCTCCCTCTAGAAGGGTGGAATGCTACCCCCGCCGCCAGGACTGGCGGGGGGATAGTATTCCAAGATGTTTGACACCAAACACGTTTTGGTGCAGCCAGTCCAAAGTTAGCATTGTACCACGAGGATATAATGCGCTTAAGAGTATATGGTCAGGCTGTACCACAAACAGCATCAGAGGAGGGACTCCGAACGCTGTAGAGGGGCTCTGCTCATACAGGGGCACCCTCTCACATAAGAACCAAGCACTCTGCCTTCAGGATTGGTAAGGCCTGCCATAGGAGTGACTTATAGGTTTATATGTGTGTGCAATGCTAGTGCTATAGGTAGCCTATACCACTGTAAGGGGTGCATGCACCACCTTACCCAGGCTGCAGTAGCAGACCTGTGGTGTCATTTTGGATGGCCTTCCAGGGGTGGCACAATACATGCTGCAGCCCCTGGTAGGCCTCTGAGGTACCTATGCCCTGGGTACATAGTATACCATATACTAGGGACTTATAAGGGCACTCCAGATTCCAATCAGAGATGTGCCTAAGGCATATGGAAACCATTTTAGAGAGGAAGCAGCTAGGCTGGGGTTCTGATTAGCAGGGCCCCAGCCAGACTAAAGTCGAAAAACAGTGAAGCATCAGCAAAAAGTGGGGGTACCCATGTGAAGCAGATCCTACTCTCCTACAGTTAGCATCGCATATAAAAGCAAACGAGGCACAAAATCTAGTTTAGTAGAATTCCTACTACCCTGCTGTTCTTCCCTACTACACAATGCATTAGAATTATTGTGCTTACTGCCATGGTCTACCTAGAAATGTATTGACAATGTTAAACGAAAATTTATATTTGACATCGAAATGCTGGTAGATGCACTTGCCCTGTTTTTCTTTACCACACGTACGCTTTTAATAAATTGTGTTTACCTTCATTCTCGGTGTTCAAATTCAAAAGCAACGATATGCAGAAAATATTTTAAATAAACACTTTGAAGCGTCGGGGGATTATTTTACTCTGCGTTTCTTTGCCTAGATCACGATTCATTATACCTGGTGTCATATTCCATATTGAAATTCAGTAAAAATGCAAAACATTAAAATACAAAAATGTGAAATAAACCCATCGAAATGCTGGATAACGGTTCACAAAAGGGACACTGTATTCCTGGGTGTTTGGGTTAATGTAGCGACTCCTGCTGTTGTTTTGATGACATATTTCGGTGGGCAGGGCTATTAGTTGGCATCGACGATGACACATCCTAGCAAAGGGGGACACACCGTGGAACCTGTTGTGGTTGCACGGTGGTCTGGCCATCTATACGTCCGTCGGCTATACACCTATTGTCCGCGTCAGGAGTGAAACGCAGGCAGAGGTATGGGTGTTGCAGGGAGCCCAATCATGTTATTTCCGAGCCCACGAGCAGGGGGAATTCCTCCCGTCAGTTTTTTTTTTGTCCTCTCGTGGCCCTGTGCCAGACAGAGCACTAGGCATAGTATTAAACACAGACAGCAAGCACACATCAGCAGAACAAAAAGCTGCAGACCAGCCGTTGTGGAACCTGCATCGTCACCGAAGAACCCCTCCCACCCATGTAGCACTACAATAGCTAATGTATAAAGCAATGGGGCGGTGTCGACGTCACTTTAAAAACAAGTTAATAAAACATTTTTTAACCAAATTTGTTTCTGAAACTGAAAAGCGAACAAATATATGCAATTTATAAGAGCCAACCTGGACTACACAACCAAATGTGAGCGACATAAAAACATTCCATAACTACTACATTTGCTCATATAGTTGGACAAGAGACCAACATCTCAATCTCCTCTGTGCTGAATCTTTCACACTAGTTTGCTCTCCTGGATTAAATGAGACTGTACTTGTAATGTCTTGTAAGTACACGAAGTAAACATTAAAAAATAGACCAAAGTGGGGGGGCGTGGCCTAGCGGTCCAACATGGTGGACGCGCTCTAGGTGAGCTGCATTAGCACATAACTCAAACCCGTCAAAATCCTGCCGGATTACTTTTATCATAACCACCTGTAGCTCCTGTCAATCTACATACCTACTGGGGCCCTCGGTTCTGAAGTGGAGCGGCAACAGACTGCGGAGGCACCTAAGGACTGTGTTGAGGCCTGCTGGGTGTAGGCCTGCGGCGGCAAGGGGCTCGGCAGCGGCATCGAGTCACGGCGGCTGTGAGACCTGCCGGTGCAGAACCACTCTAGACGCCTTGCTCGTGGGGGTCTGCATGCCGACCTTGTGTGGCCGGAGTTGTGGTGCGGCCTGACCGGGGCCGCAGAGTGATGGGCGATCACCAGGGCCGGACATAAAGAGACCGCCGCTGGAGCCTGCCTGCGGAATTGCCTTGCGGCGGCCTGGGGTGACGGCCGCGCTGGTCGCGAGTGAGGGGCCAGCAGGCCCGGGGTGACCAGCTGCAGATCTGGTGGCCTGCGGGGCTCCCGGTACCTGTGCCTTGCCTCCCACAGGGCCTTGAAGACTGCATACAGGCTGAGACCGCCTGGAGGAGGGGCGGAGTGGCGGTGAGCCGTGGCGTCGCCCGGGGTGTTTCTAGGGCCTGCCGGGCGTACGGCCAGCAATTTGCTGCAATTCAGCGGCTGAGTGCGGCAGCGTTGGCAGTGGGGATGAATTGTAAGAGGCCGTAGAAGCAGCACGGCGTGAAGCGTAGAACCAGCACGGCGTAGAGCGCACAACGGAGGGCTCCTCTGCAGGGCGTTGCCATCGCGCTAATGCAAGAAAAAAGTTCTTAGCGGCAACTTAAAAGACACCGTGTCACGCCGCGAGTAAAAGATCCAGTCCAGGTGGGCGGGGCTAAAACTGGAGAGGGTGGTAACCAGGAGGGACTAAAAAGCCTCACTTACAATGTGAAGCTAGCATTTAGCATGGAGGATGACGCAAGCCAATAGAAAGAGGGTGCAGAGCCTACACTCCACTTCTGAAAGTGAATCGATCACAAGAAGCCTCGCAGAGCGAGCAGCGCGCATGCGCTGCAACGAAGGTCTGCGAGACCTAAAAAGGCTTTGTCAATATAGAATGCCTCTACATGGGTAATCCAAAACGACCATAGCTGCAATGCCTCTGGCACCAAGGTAATACCCTTTGTAAACATATGTCCAATGCCACATGATGTATCACTCCAATACCAGCTTTAAATATTTTGTGGAAATGTAGCAATTTTCTGCAAATATCGGCTTATGAGTTCTGAAAATAAACACATTTGTGTCTCAAGTGTACACTCTCAATTTTGGTATACGTATATTAATTCACTCAAGCAAAACCTTCTAATTTAGTAGGCTGGACTGCACACAGGAGCGCTACTTACAGGTAACTGGCGAGCTACGAGTAGCTCACGAGCTACTCGTTGGAGAAGCCTGGACTAGCACAATTTGACATAGAAGAGAAGATGCTTGGGAGTCTTGGAGGGGGTCAGGGGTTCTGCAAGTTAATTGGCGGGGTGTCATTGGCTGTGCAGAAGGTGGCCAACCATAAGCGAGTGGGATTTTGACACTCCGATTGATGTATTCAGAGTGCAAGCAGAGCACAGTCTTGTGATGTACAGTATGCTTTTTTGATCTAATCAATGGAGTGCCGATTTACACTTTGATGGACCGAGTACTGTCCATCAGGATAGCGAAGGACATTACCACTGTCATCCGATGGCACTTCCAACAAATTTCGAGATGACTGCTGGCCTGGCAGTCATCTTTGTACCTGGAAAGGAATCACCATGACCGCGATTCATTCAAGGTGTTAAAAATTTGGTTGACACCCCCGTCTGGTTTGACAGCCATTCATCAAACTTTTTTACTTTTTTAGTTTTGCAGAAACAAACTTTCAAAGCAGGAGTTTTTTTCTGAAAAGCAAAAAAAAAACACCAAAAAAAACAGTGACCTCCACACCTTGGAAGTTTACTGGTGGTCATTATTTGCTTCTTTCCGTCCCTCACCGCCTGGAAATTCTGACTGTGAGGGATAGGGAAGAAAAGGATATTGGATTGTCATCTTGAAAAGGTAGGCAGTGTAATTCCCTTCCTCTGTCAGGCCGTTGGAGAAAACTTTCCATTGATGTAGCCAACAGGTTCTCCGTCGACCTAAAGTTTACGGTCTGACTATCACTAAATGAGGTGGGAGGACAAGGTACTCCATCACGTTTGTGATAGAGTCCCCTATCTGCCAAACCTTAAATCAGAAACTATAACTTCCTCTATGTCACTGTCAAATTCTTTCTGTCCCTATGACACTGTATATTTTTTTGAAATGTTTTTGTATACGTTGCAGTGAGCGCTTCTCTGTGTAGTATTGCCTCTTTAGCCTGGCCTCGATGCTTCTCTTGTTAAGGAAACAAATAAATGACATGTGGAACGACTGAACTAAGATCAACCATTGGTAATAACACCGCCGTATCCCAGTGCATTGTGTTCTTTGCTTCTCACCAATCTGGAGTTGCTGGTGTTTCCATTCAGATGGGACGTGGCTTAGTAGTTCAGTGGTGAACATCCCTTTTGGTGGGCCAAGTATAGTTGTCATATGGTTGGCCCTTGTCTGTAAAGGCACAATCGAACTAAAATGCAAATGCAACCCAGAGTAATTACCAGTGCAGTGGTTAATTCAAGCATTTATCCTTGTTTGTACTCTTTATCTGTACCTGCCTGCTTTTGATATTTTGTTGCATCTTTTTTCCTTCCTCTGTATCTCTGCTTCAGTCGGTCTTTCTCTCCCTGTAATTCTCCTCCTCTCGCTAGATATCTCTAAACCGCTTACTCTACCCGTATCTTTGCCTCATCAGTTGCCGGTGACCTGCCAGCATTATAATCTGTCTCCTTGTGTATAGGTTTTCACTTGGTCATGTTTGAAAACTTTTGCCTAGTTCTTCTTTTGTGTTCCCTGGAGAATGGGTCTCGCATAAATGCACTCTTTCCTTCACCTCCTGTTTTGCAGACAGGAGAGACGGTAGCTCTGAAGAAGGTGGCCCTTCGGAAGCTGGAAGATGGGATCCCCAACCAAGCACTGCGAGAGATCAAGGCTCTGCAGGAGATCGAAGACAACCAGTATGTAAGTGACTAGAGTGGAGAATGAGGTATGAGACCAGGGGCAGTGAGGGAGTGCACCCTCCTTTAGTACCTCAAGGACACCTGAATACAAGATAACACCAGACCTAAAACCAGGCCCAAGGTTAATCCCAGGCCTTGCAGAGGTCAGTGGAAACCAGTAAGTAAGTGACTGGAGTGGAGCGTGAGGTATGAGACCAGAGGCAATGTTCAGGTTCTAAGGAAGCTCATCCTCTTTTAGTACCTCAAGGGCACCTGGAATACAAGATAACACCAGACCTAAAACCAGGCCCAAGGTTAATCCCAGGCCTTGCAGAGGTCAGTGGAAACCAGTAAGTAAGTGACTGGAGTGGAGCATAAGGTATGATACCAGGGGCAATGTTCAGGTTCTAAGGAAGCTCACCCTCTTTTAGTACCTCAAGGGCACCTGGAATACAAGATAACACCAGACCTAAAACCAGGCCCAAGGTTAATCCCAGGCCTTGCAAGAGGCCAGTGGAAACCAGTATGTAAGTGACTGGAGTGGAGCGTGAGGTATGAGACCAGGGGCAATGAGGGAGTGCACCCTCCTTTAGTACCTCAAGGACACCTGAATACAAGATAACACCAGACCTAAAACCAGGCCCAAGGTTAATCCCAGGCCTTGCAGAGGTCAGTGGAAACCAGTAAGTAAGTGACTGGAGTGGAGCGTGAGGTATGAGACCAGGGGCAATGTTCAGGTTCTAAGGAAGCTCACCCTCTTTTAGTACCTCAAGGGCACCTGGCATACAAGATAACACCAGACCTAAAACCAGGATTTAGAAGTCAGGCCAAGGTTAATCCCGGTCTTGCAAGAGGTCAGTGGAAACCAGTATGGGGCACAAAGGGAGTAAGACGAGGGCTTTTTGTTTTATGGTTTTTTAACATATCTGTATTTATCCATAGTTATTTCTTGCTTACAATATTAGAATTTATTCATATTTAATTTGTTTAAATTTGTACTTTCTGATTGCTGCCTAGTTTTAGCAAACATGCAATTATAACATACCAATCCATTCAAATGAAAAGTTCAACATTCTAACACAAGCAAGTACATAAAATCATATAAAGTGATTTAATAAAATTTCATCACATTTTTAAACTGCATGCTTTCTTATAGTGACATGGAAGTCTTGAATAATAAGATGTCGAGTCATAGAAAGTTAGACCATATTTTTCTATTTAAAAAAGAAATACATAAAGGAATGCATTGTTTTCGTCTGTATTTAACTATAAAAGTCAGTAAAACTAAAAGGAGAATAGGAGGGCAGAGCCAATTGATGCCAGTATGTGATCCAAAGGGCTCAAAAGACAGAAGATCAGAAAGAGGCAGGACCTTGGCAGAAAGGGGCGAGCAAATCATGCAGGGGGACAGAGCAACAGCTGTGTGACATGAAGAACACACAGCACATGAAAACCAGGAGATGGCATCCAGGGAAAGGAAACACTGCCCCAGAAGGGAAGAGGAAGTCATACAGGTAAATAGAGGTGGCCATTATCTGGTACGAGACCTGAAGACAAGTAGGGGGGAGTCAGAAAAAGAGGACACCTGCAGTAGAGGAGATCAAACCATACAAGGGAGCGGGGCTATTGGTGTGTAACGCTAGGGGCACACATGTCAGGAGTACAGGGTCACCAGTATCTGACATGATGCAGACGATCAAAGAATGCCAGTGAGACGATGGGGACAAGGGGAACGAAGGCACGAAGACCAGCAGTGAGTGGAAGGCTAAAGAGGGACAGCGTGAGGTATGGCAGCCATGGCAGAAGTAGAGCAAACAATGTATAGGTGAAATGAACCAATGACGTCCAAGTGTTGTGTGAAAATAAACCGGTGCAAGAGAATGCTGTTACCAGTGTCCTGGCAGCATGAGAGGGTGTGATGTAATACGGAATCAGGAACTCTTGTCCCACTCTAACCGGGCTCCAAATAAACCTGTTCACAGCTTATTCAAACCTGTGACACACCTAGGCTTCCTAAGAGCTCCCTCGTCATTGCTGGGTTTTAGCTTTTTTGCCATTGAGGAGTAAACTCTGCAAGAAGAGACGTGACATACAAGGCAGCATAACACAATTCAATTCTGCTAAATAGTTGTGTAAGATAATGTTCAGGCAAAGGACATTAAAAAAGATAAATAAAGGTGTATCTGTGGTCCACTAGGGCTGGCACTGCTATGCCTCCCAGCGGAAATGCCAGATGAAAATAAACGCTTTTCTTGCCCTGGTACTGTACTGCTCCTTGCTAAGCGTGGAGTGGCCTGCAGATGTGGCCGGGGACGTGTGCCCACTGTTCGTGATTGGTTACTCAATATGGCATACTCGCCTCTTCAACTGCTTTCGGTCCCTTTAGAGGAAGTTGTGTGCAATGGGAATATCAGGGGTTATTTTGAAACTCATTATTTCTCTTCACACTGCTACTTGGTCATGTGATGTTAGAAGGCAGGCGGGGTATGACTCCAAAAATCGCTACCGGAAATGGGATTGAAACAGGGATGCCTGTTGGCCCCCCTCCTTTTTTCGCTATATACAGCGGACTTGCCCGATGTGTTCAGTAAGGTAGCTGGTGATGTCCCAAAATTAGGCTCTTATTGATTAGGCACACTCCTCTATGTGGACTCCTAAAGGTCTTCAGAGACGGCTTGACACGCTGCCATTATACTCAGACGCTCAGTTCTTGAACGTAAATAAAACGAAGGTGATGAGGTTTTCGTCTAAAGGGATGTCAGATAAATACAAAATATAAGTGGTTCTATAATAAATATCCCATAGAAGTAGTAAAATCCTACCCCTTTCTTGGAAGAATTATGTCAGCAAATTTGACTGGCAGCGATCATCTCTCACACATATCACATAAGGCACTTTCCCATGGAAATGCACTAAAGGCACTTTATGGAGCAACAGGTCACAGGCACTTTCATCATCTTGGAACAGTATATAAAATGAAGATTCCTCCAACACTTGTATGCAATAGAGGCAATAAATATTAATCAATGTCACTTTATGCATAAGGTGAAGGGGAAAATATTTCGCACAATTTGCACTTTAAACTCTATGGTCTCAATAGAAGCTCTATGGTTGGAATTGGGATTGGTGGGCACTTTTTCTAAGAGGACTGGATGCTATTTTACCATGGGATTATTGTCTATTACATGCTAAATAAAAGTTCTTAATGGGTCGTATGGCTTTGGAATGTCTTGCTACTACTATGGAGACTGGATCATTTTTAAATAATATTTTAACTGCACTTCAGCACTTTTCTTTAACTAGATTAGATATCCAGAAAATGAGCTATGTTCATCTTAAAAATTATTTAAAATATACTATGAAAAGTCGCTCCATGGAAAATTACATAGAAAAATATAGAGCAAAATATTGTTTCCCTAGTATTATCCAATCATACCATGCAGCAGTTCCTCAAGTATATTTGAATTGGAATCTGGAACATAGAGTACGAAGATGCATAATGCTATGTAGATTGAAATGTTTACTATTAAAAACGGTGACAGGCATATTGCAGAATGTAATTTGGGAGGAGATATTATGCACTTTATGTTGTGAAGATGTACAGACCATTGAATGTTATATTTGCTTTTCCTGCCTTAAAAATGTATCAACAGAGATTTTTAAAGCAAGTTTTCAAAAAATATGGTATTTCAACGGTACGAGATGCTATGGAGATAAATTGCCCAGTTAATCAATTAATGTGCTGTAAAAAGTTTACATTTTTTAGTTCCTCTTGAAAGTTATATTAATGGATGTAATTCTGTATATTGTAGATCTCATTGTAAGATCTAAATCTCTAATAAAAACTGTAAACTGCATACTGCTAAGAGCAGTTAACAGTATATTACACCATGGTATTGCTCCCCAGCAGACCAAGACACATTTGGAAGCCACTACATGACTACATGTTCACGCACACAATGCCTCCACCCACTGATGCCCTAGATGAAGCTATAGTCCATTAATGTGACCAAAACATTACAATTAGTGCCAATTGATTCCTTGTTGTGATTTATACCCTCCGCCTCAATTCTTTGCAGTGGTTCAAATGTTGTTCACAATATGAATTGCAATGTGAGTTCTTCTCGATTTCTTCCTTTCCCACCCAATGGATTCTCCCTTTCTTAATTGTACTATATATGACAATGCAGCTATTTTTCTTATTGTTGATGTGGTTTGAACTTTAAAACCATAAATAAAAAAAAGGTATATCTGCGGTCACTAATGTAGGTTAAATAAGGCAGTAATGCCTGAAGCAGGATCAGATAAACACTTCTGACCAATAGGAAATGAAGGCTAGACCATTAAAATAAAGAATATTTTAGGCAGCCAATAAAATCATTGGATAGTGATCTACTGTACCGACTTGCTGCCTCACTTGTATAGCGCCAAAAACATCATGCTCGTGAGCCATGCATTCCTCCGGAGATTCTTGCACAAATGGCTCAGTTGTAACTGGCTACTTACTTATGGACTTTAGGTCCAATGTGGCTTCTTCTGCAGGGGCTCCAAATGTTTCTGTTTAAATAAGCATTGTTAACCCTTCTGGGATAGACAAAGAGAGCAGTCACTTTCTGTTTCAAGAGCCTCCCTGAACCGAGTGGTTCTGTTCTACGTTTCAACTTTTGTTTTATTGATCTATGCATTTGCAAGAGTATCTCTGTTCGTCATTGTGTGGCACTAGCGCTTCAAAGAACTATTTGGTCTCACATATGCAAAGAAAAAACACTGAAAAATACAAATCAACTAGACCAGAGATTTCCTTTCATACAGCATAACATGCAAGGTTTGTCTGACACCCTCAGTTTGCTGTGTTACAAAAATGTCTGATTCAAAGGAATTACCTGCTAGGTAAGGGCAGTTTATGCAAGTATATAATCTTCAAAAACTTTTATTGAGCTCTGCATGGACAGAAGTAGGCTTCTTGGATCTGAAAATCCGAAGACAATACTGACGTGTATACCACGAGCTGACCCGGAAGGACAGGGACTCGTTTCATGAAAACAATCTGGTTTTGACTTGTTTGCTAAACTGTCAATTCTTTGTAAAGCCACAGACCTGAAGAGCAGTTCAGAGTATATGTGTCAAAAGAGAGATTGAGCAATCTCCTCTCTGTGCTCTCAGGCAGCGTACCACCATAGAGCAGTGCAAGGAAGCAGGCTTGAAAGATCCCGATGGTCTATCTGGGACCCTTCCATCCTTGATACATTTGGGAGCATGGCCATAAAGTGATCAGTGTGCACACGTACAGTCTTAAAGTCCTTTTGTGGAAGCAAATACCACAATCTCAAATCATGGCTGACATGAGTGAATTAAGAGGCTCCACAAATCATTTATACCTGAAGTGTGGAAAGTGAGCTCTTGGGAAGGGGTTCCAAATAAAGAGCATTCCCGTAGCCTAGACATGAAGTTGCCAAAGTAACCGAGACGGGGAGAAAATCCATTTTCAAGAGTCTGAGATAATATAAACCAGGCGAAGAAGAAATCTGAGAGATCAGAGGTAGATGTGCATCCCTATTCAAACTCTTGGCTCTCTATATGGATTTGGACGGATTCCCAGTGTATCCAAACAGAAGGCAGGATCCCAGTGGGCCCCACTGTTAACAGCTCTGGTTTCAGCAGAGTTTAATTGGAACCCACGGCTGCCAATCCAGTCCTAGACAACCCTTGACCCTGGGAAGGATCGGAGTGTCAGCGGCCCACATAGCAAATGAAAATCCAAGAGGCAGTTCAAGGTCTCCGGATAAATCAATGAACATTAGGAGTCCTGGTGTACACCTTGGGTCAGTCCGAGGTAAACAATGGCAGCAACACGTCGTAAAAACGATTGTCCAGAAAAAGATCCAAAATAAGACTGCACTGCTCTACCAGTACTGATGTTTTGTAGACTCTGCATCAGCATAGTTTGGTCAACCACAGTGATATCCCTCCAAAAGATTCACGGCCGTGGCCCCATCAACCAGCATCCAGAGATAGAAAAATAACAGATTCCAGTAATCTAAAGACGAAGTGGTTTGTGTGTGTGTGTGTAGCGTGTGTGTTCAGCGTGTGTGTGTGTGTGCAGCGTGTGTGTTCATGTGCAGCTTGTGTTGCTCCAAAAGTGCTGCCAGGTGTATACACAGTGTATGTGCATGCAGGGCTTGAGGCAGACAGTGCTGGAGAGGCCAGCTGCGCAGAGTTACCCTGAGAGCAGTAAGGTATTGTAATCAAATTGTAGAGTCACTCGTGATCATAAAGCACCTTACCCCAGATTGTAGGTATATGTAAGGAGGTGGTGCTTAGGAGCCTGGCGTTGCATTCACAAGGGGGGACTTGGAGATCCTGAGCTGTGACAGGGCAGGTTGGCGCCTTGATTTGAAATGAACATTCACCGCACCCTGCTATTGTCACAGGCGGGTGCACAGTCTCCATCAGATGATATCGCCGAAGCACTGCTCAGCCTTACTATTGTTAATTTACTGATGTTTGCCTTGTTCCATCTGCTCTATTATCCTCCTCATTACTGCACTAAATGTTGCTAAGCAATGCAACCATAATCCCTGGGGTCATGCTACTGGCAGAAACTTTAAGCTCACAAAATATTATTCCAAGTACATTTATTCAAGTCTCCAATTATTGTTTTTGTTTCATTTTATTAGATACTTTGGGAAACTGAGGAGAAAGATGTAGGTGGCTTCTGGAGGTGCAGATGAAAGCACAAGTCCATGGAAGCCGAATAGGCTTTACCTAGCAGAGGCCAGCATGCTTGCCTGTCACAGGGCTGCACAGTATAGGCTGGGAAGCTTCTCCTGCTTCTTAGAGCAAATCGGAACTCCTAACCACAGTAGGCGTCTGGGAATGAGTTTCACGTTTCACTGTAGAGGTCCATGGGACGGTCTCAGAATGTGGTGAATAGTCTGGGTTGATGGAGTGGAGAGTTTTGGCGAGTTTGGTAGTATCCAGTACTCCAGGTTGAGGGCTTCCTCTATACAATTTGTCCCATGCTTTGTTGGCCACCTGGGTTGCCTTTCGGAATTCTGTCTTGTTTTTTGCTTGGTAGTGTGCTCCTAAAACCCTACTTCATCAGCAGTGCCTCATTGACCTCCCAGTCAAGCCCAATCCTTTTAGGACATCAGAGTATGATCCCATATAGAGTGTCTTCTGACGCCTCCTATGTTGCATGCTGCCTGCATTTGTACTTGTACAATCCTGCTATGTCTCAAATGCCTTCTTGAGACAAGTAGCCATGTGACGCTGTGGATACAGCTATTCTTGTTCATAGCTAGTACCCTTGTTCACGGCTGGTACCCTTGCCAGAGTTGATTTTTCAGCTTGCCAAGTTTTGATGTTTACCCTTGTACCCCTCCCACACTACCTTTGACTCCTTTACTTTGCCAAGCCTTCTCTCATATTTGGCCTTATTGCCTTGTCCCTTTCATCTCTGCCTCTTACCTTTGCCCTTTGACCTTAGTGCAACACCCGTTTCCCCGAATTCTGGTTCAGTTCTGACATATGCCGATGTGCACAGTCCTATTGTAAAGAGCCCCCAGTTCCTACCTCCAAACTCTAATTTCTCGCATCTCTGGACTTAGTAAAGTCCTATATCAACTCTGGATGTAGTGTCCAAGCCAAAACAGAACTCATTGTCTCTACTGCTGCAGTCCTGGTCATAGCGCCTTTTCCCAATGTGTAAGTACCAGCACCTTGTGTGTGTTCCTCTTGTGTTTGGCCTTAGTTGCTTCCCATATCAATTACTGAATTTAGTGCCCATTGCTGCAGTCTCCCTACTGTGACCTTTGTGCCTAGTTTCACCTAACCAATAAGTTTTCCCTTTAAGAGTGTCAAGGACCCGTCCTATGCCCCCTTTATTGTGCCTGGTTGAATCTGGTCCTTTGCCTCATATGTTATCAGCGTTTCTTGATTTGGAAGCTGCGATCTGTACAGATGCCCAAGCTTTCCTTTATTGAGTTTTGTATTTCTGCATTTTCACATGGTTAGCATGCTGCCCTTGTAGGAATCAACTAATAAAGTAAAACAAGCTGGCGGCTGGTATTTTTGCCCTAAAAAGGCCGGGAACCAGCATGAATATTATGAAAGCAGTTCTTGTTCTGTGGCAGTGCTAGGGGGACCTGGCAGTGAGCTCTCCACAGCTGCAGAGAGCAGTGTGATGGGATGAAAACTGACCAGACCAGTGGGATCCAGGGTTGGCTCTTTCCACACTGGATCACCACTGCCCGATGGAAAGACCTTCAACTACTGCAGCATTAGTTGTCAGTGGTTACTGGGTCCTGGGTGCTTTTTATCAGGAGAGAGCCAGAGAAGTTCCAAAATAGAGGGTTGTGATCATGCAGGACAAATTAATCAGATTAGCCATCTGTGGTAAGTGGTTAACAAACCCTTCATCCTGGAGGGCCTTCCTCATCTTAAGCACATGGGTCTCGATGGCAATGGACAGTTGGTTGCAGAGGTTAGGTACCGGCATAACCGACATCAGAAATCAGTCCTTCTGTTTGTTGGAATCGTGTTGTATTCTCAGTGAGTAGTAAATATTCTGCACCCTCTTTAGTTCAAGCATTGGGTATGGTAAAGAGCCCGACCCTGGACGTCTTTCTTTTGTCATCATTTTCATTCCGCCTTTTTGGAGCGGCTTTCCGAGCTGCCAAAAGGAGGAGTGGGTTGAAGGTAACACTGTTCACACAACACGTACAACAGCACTCATCAAGGCCGAACTCTGGCTGCACACCCCGCACAGCTCGGATATGAGCTTAAGCAGCGAGTAAAGCTTCTGATAGAACTTGGTATCTTCAGCTCTTACCACACAGGCAAGTGCTGGGCAGTGGGCACCCGAACTAACCAGGGAACTATATAACACCACTCTCGTCCCTGTAAAAACCGATTAAAACTGCAATACTTGCTTCAGTGCCTGCACATTTCTACAAGCCTGGGCCACACTGCGGTCAGCTATGGGGAAGTTTTGAAAGTCTTACCCCAGGCTACCCAGAGACACTGCAATACTCTACTAAAGAGAGACTGTGTGTTATGCAAGTGCTACTGAACAATAACTACTTGACTTTAAATCGCATTGGTGCCACCTAGCGTACCATAATATCGACCCGGCTGGTGAGGGCGAGGGTTGGCTATGAGGTGTCTCCAGCTTTGATGAAGTAATGATGAAGACGTGTACAGGTTTGTCTTTGCACCACTTGCTTCTTGAGCTGTGGAATCCCATTAATGCCTTTTGCTGTGTCCTGCATGCCCTCATGCATCTGCATAAGACGAACAAGAGGGGAGCATCCCGCAGGAGTGCATGCGAGGTAGGTCTGGTAGGACCAAGCATGCTCTTCTATGAATGGGAAACCGCTGCAGCAACATCTGCATGTCCCACGGATGTGCTAAAACCTGCCAGGTTTACTCTTGGCTGATAGGGCACTTTTGTTTCCTAGAATGGAAATGTACTTACTAAACCTGTATCTCTGTCCAACGCATGTAAACATAGATATCTGACAGAGGTGGAAAAACTCAGCGCAAAGAAGACTCGTAAAGTCTAAAACACAAATAAAGCGCCAGCAATAAGTAGAAATGTTGGTTATGCACATTAAGTCTGGGTTAAAAACAAGCAAAAGAACGGTGTAAGGTGGCTTTAATTTGTGTATTGCACACCAGCACCATGCAGATGCAGAGGTGATGGTCTGCTCTGGTTGTACACCACGAGTATTTAATTGGGAAATTCCCTTGTCCAATTGTAGTTCTTCAGAGGCCGTGCTATACACTTAGTGAGCCTATCTGAGAAATATATAGTTACATGAGCTGACAGGAACTCGCTGCCATACATCTAAGCTCACTGTGCACAGCCTTTACCAATGCACAGCAGTCTTTAGGCGCAGTGGCACACCCCTTGCCGCTGGCTGTGTGCAGTGGGTCCGTGGCCCCCATGCCATTGATTCGTCTGTACGCAGACTTTAGTAGTCGGTTCTGGCCTATGTGAATTCCCTACACCAGCCCCTCTGCCAGCTGCACATGACATTTAGCTGGGTGCAGTGGGCTCCAGGGACATTGTGAATTGTCTTTTTATTTAAACTTTTTTTTTTCCAAGATTCATAAAAGAAACTTTTTAAAATATTTTTTAATGTGCTGACCCGAATCGAGGTCCACGAATCCCACAACAAAAATGGAGGCTTTTAAAAAAAAAAAAAAAAAAAAGGATATTGTCAGAATCTACTGATAAGGAGACCCACTACACCGCACCATCCTCCCTGTAATCAATGAATGGTCCCCCCCTCCCCATTATACTGACCCTCATACCTTTTTGCAGGACTCGGGCTTTGGTTACTAGTATCCTGTAATGACCCCAGTAACAAAAGTTTCATATCAGATTTGCGGGTCCTCCTAAGGCCTGTGGATCCCACATTGTTCAAAAGGAAAATTTTTCCCTCATCCAATCGAATTTGTTTATTTTTCGAATTTGTGTCCTTGTCCTTGAGATCAAAACCATTGGTGGTCGGCAAACTAATGCTTAAGATATAAAATTCATTTATCGCACAAAAAAAGTAATGGGAGGTATATTTGTAAATAGTCAAAACCACTGGCAATCGCTCTGGGTAGCATTCCATTCCATTGCTTTTCGCCAGTTGTGCCACTGTAAACAGAGGCCCACCTTATACAAAGCAGCGCTGAGCCTGCTCCTCGTGGGAGTAGTCCAGCTTGAATTGTTAGGTGAGGACCCCTCCAGAAGGCAATACAAACAACCCCAGACTGGGAGAAGCCTTGCTAGGCCTCGTCAGCAGGTCTAACTGGGATCCTGTGGCCCAGCGAGCAAGGGACCCGGCCACTTGGTATGTTACATCATTGTTTGATATAATTAATTTAGTCTCCAGAGGCCGGCCCAACACCTTTTTGTAACACAGAGATTTCAAAACCTGCTGAGAAGGTTTACACCAAACCATAAAAAGGCCCTATTCTGAGTAAAGTTCTAGTTTCATGCAGCACTTTTTAGGTCAGGACTGACAGCACAGCAGTCACCATACCAAAGCAGATCAACAAATAGAAAACTAATGAGAGATGGCCTTTGGTTCCGCCCACATGTTGATTTATTCCTATATATAGCATTTGATTGGGTAGCGCTGTGCTTCTGCTGAAAAATATTGATTGCATTGCAGTTTATGCCCTGTTGGAAAGTTGATGTTCAATACAGTAGGCCTGAGTTGATTATGGCGGCAAGCTAGCGATTTGTTGTGAAACCCATATGTTGGAGCCGATAGGCCTACAACCGTGGGTTGATATTACACTGTGTTAAAGCCTGTAGAAAAGTATTTGTTACACGGAATCTAGAAGATTACCGTAATAGGCAAAGATGTTGATTACCTCCTCTGCCAGACCCTGGAGAAAGATTTGCAGTGTGAGAATCTTCAGTAAGCCCTTTTAGAAGGTGTTATATATTGCTTTGCTAACTGTCATTTTGCACATATTTGTAATTTCATGACTGTATGCTTGGTGGTTGCCTGGTGGAAAAACATTTGCTCAGCACAGTCACCTGCGTTTGTTATGGTGACAAGCCAGTGATAAAGTCTTTACGCCTGATTGGTTCATTGGGAAATGTTATGTCGGATGTCATAGGTCTGTCTGCTATTGTTAAAAGTTATGACTAATGCAACAGGGCTGACTTTTGTATAGTGAAAAACACATTTTAAATCTAAATGGCCTTTAAGGGTGGATTGGTCTTGCACCGGGCTGAAGCCCGCAGACAGTTGTTACATGGAATCTCACAGATTACTATAATAAGCAAAGGTGTTGATGTTGGTTATCCACTCTGACAAGCCCTGGGGGTGGAAAACCCATGTTGTGTTTGTCAACTGTAATTTTGTACACATCTACAATTTTATGCATAGTATTTGACTGCCTGTGCATTAAAACACATTTTAGATCGGACCTGTCGGCTTTAGGTTCTCGTGTGGGTTTTGTATTAAAAAACATAAAAGTGTTAGTCAGTTCTGTATCTAGTATTAGTCAGTCACGCTCATCCAGTTACCTATGTCTTATCTCCTTATTACAGTACAAACCCCCCTAAGTACAGTTGCCGCCGGCCTATCTTGTACAAACCCTTTCTCCTAGTAGGACTGATGCCCCCCTAAAGAAGTGTCACCCATTGACAGCCCTGCATCTAAACACAGTATAAAATTGAGTTGGAGTGGACTAACAATTGTTAGGAAATACATGTTTTGTCTTAGGATCGCAATACTGTGCGGCTGGTTGTATTTTTTAAACCAATTTTGATTTCGTGTTTTTTTTTTTTTTTTTTTTTTCGTAATTTTTTATTGGAAAAAATGTAAGATACATAAAAAAACATGAAAACATAAAACTGCTATATAACATTATGGCATCACACAAGATTATCATCAATGAGGATAGCACTCTATTTCAAAGGAAAGAATTACAGAAAAAAAATTCAAAAAATAGACGTTCATAACTCTGTATATATAATCGCAGAATAATTGAGACAAAATGGAACATGAATATGAATAGGGGAGCAGAATTTAATCTGTGAAGCATTGAATGCGTAAGATGGGGTGAACATTGAATATGATGGGGAGTCATATTAAAGGATCATAAATAGATAAATAAATAAATGTGTAAAGAGAAAAGAGTGTAGCCTCCTTTCCCGGATAAGAAGAAAAGAGCAAAAGCTAAAGGAAAAAGGAGAGAAAAGGTGGAAAATGAGAGAAAGAGAGAAGGGAAAAGGGATGGAGAATAAAGGTGAAAGATATATGTACAACACGAGAAATAAGAGAAGGGAGGATGAGATAGAAAGGGAGGAAGGGGATGAGGGAATAGCAGAAAGGGAGGGAGAAGAGGAGAGCAAGAAAAGATGAATGAAGTATGGGAAGGAAGTAGGGAATATTCAGGGATCTCGGAGAAAAGGAGTCCAAACTTGTTGGAAAACGTCCTCTTGGTCCTGTAATCGATATAATATACGTTCATGGAATGCCGTTTGAATCTTAGTAACCATCCAGTCTTCCTGTGAAGGGGGGTTGGGCAATTGCCAATTTCTTAGGATACACATTTTGACTGTAGAAAGCGCAGTATGTAAAAGGCAACGTTGCAGACGTGTAATGGCAGGTAGGTTCCTAAGATCATGCAGCAAGATTATGGAAGGGGTGAGAGGAAGACGAAGGGGATGGATTGTTTCCTTCAGAGTGTCCCTACATAAGTCCAAAAACACTGCATAGTAGGACATTCGCAGAGTATATGGGGAAGGTTACAATTGACTCCAGAACACCTCCAACACTTATAATGTGGCAGTAATCCTGCTTTTTGCAATTTCAAAGTTGTCCAATGCCAATCATGCAAAGTTTTGAATAGGCAAAATTTCAAACGTGCTTCTCTAGTACCCTTGTCAAGGGCTTCCAAAATATCCGACCAGACATCGTCTTCAATAGTAATGAGTAGGCGCTCCTGCCATTTCTCACGAAGAGCTTTAAGAAGTGGTTGTGAATATAAGTGATGAGTTAAAACACCATACAGACCTGACGTCGCTCCTTTATGTCGTCCCCAAGTAAGAAGATAATCTAATATTGGCGAAGAGTTTAATGCCCAGAGAGAAGGACCCAGACACCGCCTCAGACAGTGCTGAAATTGCAAGTGTCGTGATGTCTGGTGTAATGGGAGATCAAACTCCTCACGGAGCAAATCAAAAGATTTTAACTCTCCATTTAGTATGATCTGATCAAGTGTCTGAATTCCTCTTGACTTCCAACTGGACCAGTGAAGCGCTTGACCATTTATTCGAATACTCTCGTTACCCCAAAGTGGAGCTTTGTAGTGTAAAAGATGAGCGACCCGTAAAAGACGATGAGCTCGCTGACATACATGATATGTGGCTTGTATCACCAGGTGCGGAGGGGAAGATCGTGGATTACGAGTTCCATAGAGAAAGTCAAGGCCATCATTGCGATTAGGTAAAGAATGGTCCGTTGCGACCCATTGTGGAGGGTCAATTGTACCTGGAAGTAGATAAACTAATTGTGAGAGATGTAGGGCTAGAGAATAATGTTCCAAAGATGGTAAACTCAGACCACCATGGGAGCGACGAGCCATCAATTTGGCAGCCGCTAAAGAGGACGCATAGATCCCCAAACAAAAGACCGAATATGGGCATCCACTCGACGCAGTATAGATAAAGGAACTGCAATCAGAAGCATACCAAGCATATAATTAAAGCGAGGTAAGGTGACCATCCTAACGGCCTGTACTCTTCCCCATGTGAAAAAACCTAAGAGAGACCATTTAGCAAAATCAGTTTCCATCTGTGTTATAAGGGGTGAGAGGTTGTCTGAGACCATACCTACCAAACCTCTATTGACCAGAATACCCAAATATTTTAATTGCGATGATTTCCAGCAGAAGGGCTATCCATCAATTGATGCTTTTGTGGTACCAGAAGAAAGTGGGAGAGCATCGCTTTTGTCCCAGTTCACTTTATAACCAGAATGGACTGCAAAGCCATCAAGAATCTCAAGTAAAGCTGATAAAGAGTGAGGAAGATCTTTCAAAGTTAGGAGAATATCATCAGCATATAAGTATATTTTGGAATCACCTCCCGCTATAGGTATACCCTGAATCTGTGGTGAGTGGCGAATTAGTGAGGCAAGAGGTTCTATCGCTAGTAGGAATAAAAGGGGGGAAAGGGGACAACCTTGGCGGGTACACCTCCGGATTGGAAAAGGGTCTGGAAGAAATCCACCACAATTGACCTGAGCTACTGGGTTGTCATATAGATGGCGAACTTTAGAGATAAACTGATCGCCTAGGCCAAAGCGCTTCATGGTTGCAAAGAGATATCTCCAGTCAATACGATCGAATGCTTTTTCTGCGTCCATTGAGAGAGCAACAGCATCTTCCGTCATCTCTTTTGCAGTTCATAAAGTATGGGCCAGTGTCCGAAGGTGATTCCTAGAGGAGCGACCTGGGACAAAACCAACCTGTGAATAATGTATAAGAGAAGGAATGACTTTGCGAAGTCGCATCGCTAGAATACTTGCCAAAATTTTAACATCTCCATTTATGAGTGAGATGGGTCGATAGCTACCACAAGCAAGCGGATCTTTGCCTGGTTTGGGGATAACCGCAATCAACGCTCTATTAGAAATAGAACCGAGTGAATCTGTCTGAACTGCTTCATGAAAGGCAGAATATAAAGTATCAACTGTTTCCGTTCCAGACCATTTATAAAACTCCGCAGGAAACCCTTCTTCTCCTGGGGATTTATGATAGCGTAATTTGGCGATGGCTGTAGCAATTTCTTCTTTACTAATGTCACCACCAAGGAAGTCCCTACCCTCATCTGTGAGGCAAGGGAGGTCAATGTCTGCAAGATAGGTAACTAATTGATCCTCAGTTACCGAAGTTTCAGGGGTATAACGTTTTTTATAAAAAGATGCAAAAGTATTTACAATTTCTTGTGGTTTAGTGAGAATCACACCCGCTTCTGTTCGTATTGCAGGAATAGCCATAGCTGCCTCACGCTGTTTCAGCTGTGCTGCAAGTAATCGGCCTGCTTTCTCCTCTTGTTCATAATGTCTACCTTTCAGACGTTGAGGAGCATACTCCGCTTTGGAGGTATATAGGTTGTTAAGCGCCATCTTGGCAAGCTCTAGCTTACGACGGTTGGGTACTGTGGGATGAGATGAGTATAGACGTGTGAGAGAAGTAATTTGAGCCTCTAGTTTGATACGACGAAGGGACGCCAACTTATTGGCCTCAGCTGCATCTCTCATCAATTGACCACGAATGGTTGCTTTAGCAGCTGCCCAGATGGTTCTGCAGGAGGTAACTGATGATTTATTAATAGCTAAATAAATACAGAGATGAGAGCGTAGTAGGGTTTTACCCTTGGGTGAACGGTATCTTTGAATATTCATACGCCATGATTTACGGCCTGGGGAGGTTACACCTATTTCTAGAGCAAGAAGAACAGGAGAATGGTCTGATATAGCAGCTTCCAAGATATGGGATTCAGTAGTGATTGCAACTACAGAATGTGATATAAGAAAATAATTTATCCTGGATTGGGTGCCATGAGTAGAAGAGAGGAAGGTGTACTCCTGATCTGAGGGGTGACAAAGGCGCCAATGATCCACTAGTCAGTGGTCCGATGTTATGTCTCCCAGTAAAGCTCCGTCTCCCGCATTACATCTATCTAGGGGACCTGTTCTATCAATTACAGCATCACGGGCAAGATTCCAGTCACCACCATTGACATAACTAGATGCACCAATTTCTACTAACAAACGATTCAAACTGAGAAAGAAAGAAAGAAAGTTTGGCTCCCGTCGGGCGTATACTGAGCCAACACAGAGGATCCTATCGCCTATTTTTAACTTTGCGAAAACATATCTGCCATCTGGATCAACCCAAGTCTTGACAATTGGGACGGGGGGAAGGATTTGTGTAGTAGGATAGCTTCTCCACTTTTCAGTGGTTGACTCTCCTTAGGAAGAAGTTGTGTCGTCAATCCACAATGAATGACTTTTCCCACCCAATCTCGCTGCAATTTAGAAGATTCTAATGCATCCAAATGGGTCTCTTGCAGAAGAGTGATATTAGTTCTTTTCGTTTGTAGATAGGAGAGTACTTTCTTGCGTTTAATAAAATGTGTGAGACCATGAACATTCCACGAGATAATACGTAACGGGTGAGAAGTAGAAGAAATGTTCACTGCCATGTGTGCGTTAGGGGGTGAAGATATTAGATATTTGAGGAAGAGGGAAGAGTAAAGAGGAGAATAGATTATAGAGGTAAAAGCTGTGCAGAGGTGAGAGGAGTATAATGAGAAAGATGGATAGGAATAAGAAATAGGGGGAGAGTCTATATAGGGAAAAGAGTGGATGAAAAAGGTAAAGAGCAAGCTCCGGGCAAGGAGGGAGAGAAATTATGAGTCACTTATTAGTAAACAGGAGGAGAAGTGAAAAGGAGACGATATAAGGCACTAGAGAGACTGGAAGAAAAATAAAGAGAGAAAGAAATTAGAAAAAGGGTAGATTTACTATGCAAGAATAACGCAGTACTGGGGTATGGAACTGTTCTCTGCGGGTCTAAGCTTTCGGGCTATATTCGCCAGGGGAGCCCCACACGGTGACAAGGTAGATAGAAAGGACATAATTATACCACAATATTAACAATAATAAGTAAGCTTTAAGTTATAAAAATATATAAGTATTCAAGTGTTCAAACATAGGAACCATAACGTAAGTAAGAGAAGAACAGCGGTAATCATTAAAGTTTAATGTGAAAGAAAAGGAGGAGATAAGAGAAGAAGGATAAGAGAAAGAAGAGAGTCAATGTCATATGAAAATATGAGAAAATCAGATGTGGAATCCGAACAGGTAATCTTTGCATAGCATGGTAATAACAATTGAATATTAAATGTAACAATAGTTAAATATTATGACAATAAAATAGTGTAATAATTGAATATCGACACAGTTAAATATTATCATAGTTAATTAGTTAAATACTAGCGTAGCGAAATAATATAATAGGTAGATAATTTTATGAATGCTTGCTAAACAGGGAAAGAAAGAAAAGAGGGAAGGAAAGGGTGTAAAGAGGGATCAAAGGAAAAAGAACATTGTAACTAAGTTTTCGGGCTAAATACACCGGAGGAGGTCCAAAAGATAAAGAAGAAGGTCTGTCATTTAAAAGTTATCTTATATGGAGAACAATTAAACAGGTTTTATATAACATCAATAGCAATTAAATATTAAATATTAATATAATTAAATATTATCATAGTTAAATGTTATGACAATTAAATATTATAATAGTTTAATATTATCATAAATACTAATTAGGAGAGAGAAGAGAGAGTATGTAAAAAGAAGTCAAAAGTAAACCTTATGAAGTATATAATGTATAACATTTGAACAGTAATTCAAGTATATAGTCACATTCTTAATTCATGTCATTTAAAATTCTACAATACAAAGAGTATATCAAGTAAAAAAAAAGTTAACACTATAAGAATACTTCAAGTTTATCATGTGCACTTGTTAGAAGAAAGAAGAGGGAGGGGAGGGTTCAGGAAGGGGAATAGAATATAATAGGGACGTTATAAAGCAAGTAATGCATAACAGAATAAGTATTATTCAGGTACTCATCCAATCGTAGCTTCGGTAGACAATAAGATAGCTTCCTTCCATCAATTCTTCAATATTAATCAGGCAAATAGTGAGTTAAAGATCAAGGAACACCCTCTTCAGATAATGGAAGGGATTTTAGGGGAAAGCGTGATTTGTTCCTGTCTCTTTACAGTGTGAGAGTAGCTACTGCTTGAAGGGCTTGTGCTCGATCTCCCAGAGAGCGTGCATGTCGGTCCGGGTCTCTTCCCCTACTTTGGGACCGTCCTGGGTTACGTCGAATTTCACCAGAAGACTTCTTAGAATTCAGTGAAGAAAGTGGAGATTGGAGCTCAGGTATAGACACAGCACAATCCATATTTTGAGGAGTAAGATTGTCTAAGAATTGTCGAAGATCTTCTGGATTAAAGAATTTTTTGGATATGCCATCCTTAGTAATCCGTAGACGTGCTGGTTCAAAAAGGCTGTGTTTGATGTCTAGTTGACGTAAGCGGGGTCGAAAAGAGAGAAAAGCTTTGCAGCGTTCATTTGTTTCTCTTGAAAAGTCCGCTGTCAATCGAATCCCATGACCCTCAAATGTGTATGGACCGTGGGCACGAGCCGCAGTGATCAATTGGCGAGTCTGCCCGTGTCGCAGAAAGCAAACCATAAGTGTGCATGGTTGTACGTTTTTCCCCCCCTTTAAAAGGACCAATGCGATGTGCTCTCTGCATCTCTAATGGCGGGTCGAATGTAAGACCTGTGATCTTTGGGAGAGTTGTTCTGAGAGAGGATTTGGCATCTGATCCTTCTACTCCTTCCGGAAAACCAAAGAAGCGTACATTGTCCCGACAATTTCTATCTTCCAGGTCTATCACTTTACTCCTAAGGAAAAGAAGTTCTTGGTCTCGGTCTGGTATATTATCAAGGCGGTTCTCAACTGCAACAACCCGTTCAGTAAGGCCATCAAACCGACTCTGGAATCCACAAATGTCTGCGTGTATGGATGTAGTCTCATCCGTAAGAGCAGATATGGACGTCTCCATTCCCTCCAAGCGTCGTCCTACAGCAGAGATTTCCTGGAGTATCCGCTCCATAGTAGAGTCTGGTGCAGTTGCCATAAGGTTAGATGATTTTTGAGCCTAGGGAGTGATATTACAAACTTCTGAGATGGAGCGGCCCTGGTTTAGAGCTTCAGAATAGGAGGGCTGTTTTGCGGTTTTACCAGACGCTTTACCAGAAGGCATTCCTAGCCTTTCCTGTTTTAGATCCTGTAACAGGTAAGTGATTCTCTAACAGGTAAGTATTTCTCTTATCTGCGGCGTTCCATTCAGTAGACGATAGATATGGATATTCCGTTAGTAAGAGTGAGCAACTCTTGATGATACTGCCAAGGCAACACTTTATGGCAACGGACCCAGTCTGTTCTGACTGAAGTAGAGAAAATTCCAAGGATGCTGCGTTTTATTTGCTATTATCAATACAACACTCCTGTCAGATGATGCTGAGGTAGGGTCATCCGTGTAAAAGAAATTGTCTGAGAGGCAAATGCTGCTCCGGAATCGTCAGAATATAGGAGTCAAATCCAGAAATTGCGGCTCAGTGAGGGGCACCGTGTTATTTTTGTCAAAAGTAGCGTGGGTTTAGTCTGCATCTCTTGAAGAACATGTTATTTCTTAGTCATTGAAGAAGCGCACTCCTCTCACATTACGTCGAAGAAAACTGCCCAAAAGAGAAGCGCCCAAAAATACGAGTACCACTTTAAAGTCGATCGTCTTTGCGTCACCAGGCACACAAAGCAGTAGCTAGGAGCACAAAATCGCCTCATGTGCTCCTGACACACGACAGTAGCGCGCCTTATTCAAAAGTGATTCAAGCCCGTTCAGCTCCGCCACACTGACACCACATTGAATTAGGGAAGGTCATTGGCAACATCACATTTGGTCGCACCCCTGCTCAATTATGCAATCCACTACAACAGGTAGCCTTTATTTATAGTTCAGAAGGTTCCCCACCAAAAATGAAGAAAGGGTTCCACCTATTATAAATTGTATTTTCCTCACGTGAAATTCTTGGTTTTTCTTTTTTCTTTACTACACTTCAGCCCCTCTACCTCGTCATGAGTCACCAGAATTCACCAAAATTGTGAGGAAAAGGTTAACCTGCCGAGGATAGGGCATTTTTCACTTCACTTCAGCCCCTCCTCTTCATCATGAGTCACCGACCTGCCCTGAACACCAGAATGGAACAGGTACCATGAGGGAAGGGCTAACCTGCCAGGGAGAGGGCGTTTCCTCACAGCATGTGACCGCAGCACAGTCCGGACCTTCTGCTGCTTCCAGCGATGTACGGCGGTCACGCGATGTCGGCCCCACCTCTTCACTGTGGACTGCGGACCTTCCCGCCGCAACGTGCCTCACTCAGGAGCTTCTAGGAGAGAGGAAGCATGTCGTCGAGAATGGGTCACCTCCGAGCTCGGCCGTCGCCGCAAAGCTCCTCAGACCGCCGAGGCCCAAGAAAACTGGTCAGCAGCAAGATAACAATTGTCTAAGGTGTCCGCGCCGCAGTCCAGGGCTCCCCTCAGCGCGGAGCTCCGGAGTCAAGCAGCCATCTTCTTGCGTGGCCAGATCACGCCCTCTTCGTGGTGGGTTTTTGATACAGTGGGTTAATTTAGTTAAAAGATAAACATGAAAAGAATGTTGCCTGTGCGTGGCCATCTTTGTTTATAGTTGGAGGGATTTATTTCCCTCTGTTCCAGGATCCCACTCATACATGGAGAGATTCTGATGTTAATGAATTCAATGAAGAACCCATGATGCCAGATGGTGTTTCAGGTTAGTAGGATTTTCTTCTGTAGTGTGCCTCAGCATCTAGGTAACCTCGCAGAGGCAGCCTCAACGAAAATTCTCATCCAGCCTTCTCCACTCACTAGAACTGCACAGCCTTTGGACCACTTTGGTGCAAATTTATTACGGAAAATGTGGTTCTCAAATCTCACAGTGCTGCTGAAGCTATAATGAACATTTAAACCAGTTAGTAATGTTCAACTTTCATTTCCCCCAAACTAGTGAACAGATTCACATCAAACCACAAAGGTGTGGAGTATTTTCAATTGTATTCTGCCCTTCTTTACTGCCAGGTGGGGTGTAATTCAGTTCAGCAGGTTTATTCTGAGTTTGGGCAAATGATTTTCTCACAGACTAAGCAATGTCCCATAATTGCGAGGAAATTGTCCTTCCTCTCTGCTTTGAATACGCATCTCTATTTTCATAACCTTTATTGTAAAATCAATGTATGTCTACACCTCTGTTTTCTTGGGCGCTCTCCGTTTCGCAAGGTTATATATTCCTGCTCCATGGATTTCCTCTCCGTTGGGCTTCACCAATCTCAATGGCATTTCTTCGATCTGAGAGGCTGAGGAAAAGCTGTGGGTGACGTCCACTGTGCTCCCTAGAGATGCACACACCGAGTTCTCACCCACATCCACATCTGTGAAAAGTGTCCGAAAACGTTAAACAGGGTAAAGCAAATTCAGAGACACCTATACCTGTCTCCCAGAAATCCTCCTCTTCGCAGCTTGACCTCACGTACATTCACAGGACGGCATAACGCAGAAAATCCGAGTTAAGACGTGTGTGGTCACCGCTCTCTGCGCATGTGTTGACGCTCCGATTCCCCTCAGCATCCCACACATCACACTCCTCATTCACACACCCTCAGATCAGCTGTTCCCTGCGAGTCACAAAGATGTAATTACACACAGACCAACACTCACATATAACACGTTGACTGTCGTCGCTGAGAGCACACACCGTGCACACCTCCCTTTATTCATGCATGATACCGCCTCTAACGAGGGATCTATTAAGGGAAATATTGTTCCGATCTTGAAGTAAGCATAATTGCTATTATGGATCCTTGCTTAAGAATACATTTCATTAGCAATATAAACCATTTACCCGGCCACCATCATGCAGTGTTTCCAAGTAATGTTCCTGAAACAATCGAAGTGTTATTCCAGCCCCTCCCCCCCCCCCCTTACCTTTATGCTTAAGAGGCGAAGCTGACCAACGTCTAGGTCTTATGATCCCATTCTAATGTTCATGTATGAGAAGGAAAATTAGAAATGTGAACCTCAAAAATAATCATCCAAAAACGTTCATAGTCAGTGTTGGCCACGTAACCAGAAACATGAGGCATTCCACCCATTTCTCCATCAATAAAAGAAAGCGAGAGAGAGAGAGAAAAATGGCTGACGGCAGAGTGATTCAGTGAACATGCAGAATGTGCTCAATAAAAAATAAAACCAGTGGAGGGTGTTCCGAATCTTTAAATAAAAAAAGTGTCTACTTCAGCTATTTTGTGGTGGAGAAAAAATGCTGAAATAGGAGTTCAGACACATTCTAGACTTAAAATAGTAAGTGCTCGAGTAAAAATAAAATGCTGGTGTTGTTCCAGATCTGCGCTCAAAGATGCATGAATGACCCTGCCATTGTGTCCAGGCTCTTTGCACCATTGTCTGGGTCTTCTCTCCTCTGATGATGCTCTGTGACAAATGTTGCTACAGTCTCCAATCCACCATCTCAAAAGTACCTAAATTGTGGCGCTGTTGCAAGCGCGTTTCATTGCCTTTGATCTCATAGCCTAATATTGGGTATGGCAGAGGTTGGACACTTTGAAATACCTGTGGGGATGAGCAGACTTGTTGGAAGTGAGCCTGTGAATTGGGATCCCTGAACATTTATTGATGAGTAGAGCATAACCCATACTAATACGATGGCGGACTAACATCCAGGGTACTCTGTACATGAGAGTCCTGGTTAAGATGCAGGACTATCTCCTTGTGTGCAGAAGGTATTGGTTTTCTGTACATCATTGGGGACTTCAGGTGTTGTGTACTGAGTGCTGTAGTGTCTCAAAACCACATTTCTTCCCCAAGGAAAACAAGGCAGTAGTGGTTTGGATACAACAGGAAGGAACGAGTAGGGACGTAGAAAAAGTATTGAGTATGTCGTAAGAGGTTAGGCTGCTTGACACAGAAACGTACCAACATGTAGCATCTGTATGAAGATCTAGTGACCTGATACATTTGAGAGTAACTAATAAGGGGTCAAGTGTATTTTTACAAATTTCATGTGCAGATTTGGTGTTTCAAGTCCAAGTCAAGTCAAAGAAAGCTTTATTCGATTGCCATATGAAACAATCATAAAAGCACATAAAAAGACAACAATTATTTCATAAAATAAAATATCATACAAGTAAAAAATTTCACCCATAAGTAATGGCAAATAATGTACATAATGGGATCGATCGGATTTCAAATTACAGATAAAAAGAGATTAAATAGACCTACATTTCCTTTGGCTCAAGACTCGTTTAAAAAAAGTTAAAATCCAAAAAACATTGTGCACATTGCCCAGGAGTTGTAATACAAGAAAAGCCGGACGGCATTGCCGCAGCCCCAGTGATTTCAAGATCGGTAATAAACAAACTTTCCGTGCATCAAGATCAAATTTACAAAAAAGTACGACATGTATCGTGGACTGAACTGAGTGGTTGTCACAGGTACATATATCAAGATCTTGTGCCCAATCATTCATTTTGGGAATAGTGCAGAGTCTGTGAAAAACCCCCAGCCTGAATCTAGTCAATAAAAATCTGTCATAAACACCTGGTACAAAAGTTAAATAGGGTTGAATATTAAAAGTAGTTAAAATCAACTGATTGTACATAACGGTCGGCTTTGTGATCTCAGAGGATATTCTAATAGTATCCAGAAGCCTCAGAGCCTCCTTTTTAGGTCCTTCCTCGTTATGTCAATAGTTCTTGGATTAGTAAAATATTCTAAGTGACCTAAATCTTGTAGGAAATTCCTGACATATCTCAGCCATGGAATCTTTAGGGCCCCTTCTAGTTTTAAAGTATCTATCAGGATATCTTGATTTAACTTTGTTTCTTCTCTTGTCCAGAGCCTGTGCCATAAGAGAACCATCTCTAGTTTTATTAGATCAGAAATAAAGGGGAGACCCAGCTCTGCGTGGCAGATAGTTGATGAGTACTGTTCGGGACAGATGGAATGTATCTTAGAAAGGAGTTTTCTGCCCTTTGAATTGGAAGCAGGTCAGCAAATCCCCAAACCCCTGCCCCATAAACCGCAGAGGAGACACACTTTGCTTTATAAATCTTGATCAGTTCAACTGGTGGTCTCCTACCTAATTTTTTAGCAAAATTAGTCAAGGCGTTTATTGATCTTAATAACACTAGTTTTTTTGCTGAGACTGCTTGTGCCCAAGTATCGTTTTGGTCAAAGAGAATTCCGAGATACGAAAATCTCCTAGTGACCCCGATCTTCTGTCCTGCCACAAACATATCCTTGGATTTCTTAATACCGTGGCCACATCGCATAATGAAGGTTTTCGAGGTGTTCACTCTTAATCCAAGATCCTCCATAAAACTAGAAAAAGTATCTAAAATCCTCTGAAGGCCTACTTGTGTACGGGACATCAATACCGCATCATCTGCGTATAAAAGTGCTGGTATTGGACGTCCAGCTACTTGGGGAAAGTCTTGATTACCTTTCAGGAGTGCCTCGCCCAGCCCATTGATGTAAAGATTAAAAAGAAAAGGGGCCAGGACACATCCTTGCCTGACCCCTCTCCTTATTGGAAATGGGGCCGAGCACTCGCCCTGTAATCCACAGCGTACACGAGCCTTTGCATCAGTGTAAAAACGCTTCAAGAAATAAATAATCTGTACATCAACCCCCATGTCTTCTAATGTAGACCAGAGTTTACTATGGATCACACAGTCGAAGGCTGCTGTGAGGTCCACAAACGCTAAGAACAACTTTCCCTGCTTCGCCCTAGTGTATTTCCCCACTAAAATTGAGAGGTTTAAGCTCTGCTCTACCGTCCCCATGCCTGCACGGAAACCATATTGTAAGTCGGACAAAACCAAATTGTCCTCTGCCCAATCCTGTAGGCGATCTAATAATATACGTCCTACTATTTTTGTCATAGCATCCAACAGGGATATAGGTCTGTAACAACCTGGATCCTGCCGGTCCCCTTTTTTAAAAATCGGGACTATAGTGGATTCCACCCAACTAGATAAAAACGGGGTACAGCAGCTAGCAGTAATTACCTGGACGATTATTGGGCCCCACAGGGAGGTGTTTGACTTGTATAAATCAACAGGTACCCCATCGGGCCGGGAGCCTTGCCACCCTGACTTGCAGAAAGTGCCCGGTTCACCTCGTCCAAGGTAAACTGCAGGTCTAAGTGGGAAGTCGATGATACCAGAATGTGATCCTCTTCACCGTTACTACCCGCCAAATCGAAATTAATCACGCCATTATATAGTTTGGAAAAATGTTTAATCCATTGTTCTTCAGTAATGGCGATTTCAATGGACGGTCCTCCCTCATTAGTCAAGAAAGGTGCCTTCCAGAATGCCGTGCCATCTTTCTGTAAGGATGCTTTGTGTACGGCTTCCCAGGCCTCATTCTTCAAAATAGTTTTCCTGTTTCTGATAGCTCGCCTATAGTCTGTTCTAACCTGTCTTACTCTGTCCAGATTTCTCGGGGACTCATGTAGGGCTTCTTTTAGGCTAGAGTATGCTGAGGTACACCCTGAATCAAACCAGCCCCGTAAATGGCCCTTATTGCGTTTTCGCCTTAACAAAGATTCTCTTACTGCATCAGTTATCTTCTTAAAAGAGGATAAGATAGTGTCTGGGGCAGCTGATTCACTCAGGCATATATTAAAGGCAGAGTTGCATTTAGTGACCACAGCCTTGGTAATTGCGTCTTGGCCTACCATCGACCAACACAAAGAATATCCATTTGTTTTCCCAATGGCTATATTTTCTAACAACTTGTGTTCTTTATCTTGGCTGATGTGTTCACTTGGTATTAACAGAGCGGAAAGACAAAGGGGGAAATGATCACTCAGAGCAATATCATCAACGCCGAATGAGTGAACAGTATGCGCGTAACTGTTCGATATTAGAATGAAATCTATTGTAGAGTATAAACCTCTGCCATTGAAAGTCCATGGCATGGGGGCAGGCAATGGGCATAGTTCATTCACAAAACCCAAATCGAAACTATAGATTAATTCATTAAACAGCTCTCCCAGTACAGAGTGCCGGAAATTAGTATTATTTGTCCCTTCATCGTTTAAGAGACCACATGAGTTATCACCTACATTGGGGCACAGTGCACAATTAAAATCCCTGCCAGCACTAGCACAGTATCTTTGGACTTATTATTACTAACAGATTTCAAATCTCTAGTTAGTTTTTTGACTGTAGCCACAACTTTTTCTGGGGGGATGTTATTGTAAAAATTAACTATAGCTATACAATGTTTCCCGCCTGCATAAATAACAATCATTTGATAATAAACTTCATTTATAGGCATTGTTATCTTTTTTACATTTAAACTACTTGATACATACGTACATAACCCACCCTTGGCCCTTCCACTCACCCCACCTACAGCAGATGTATGATAAGTCCTAAACCCATTCAAATGATGCACTTCCTTAGACCATGTTTCCTGGAAGCATATTATCTTAAATTTCAATATAAAATCCCACCATGTAGAGTCCATCAACTTATGGTGTATGCCAGAGATGTTCCATGAAACGATATTACAGAATGTTGTATTGCTAGTAGGTACAGCATTAATTGTGGCTACATTCTTACCTGGCACCCCGTCCATATTATTGCTTGTGTATTCTATGTCTGACTGTACTAGAAATTCAGTTGGGGCATCCAGGTTCAGGTTAATACTGCTTGAATCTGTTTCCTTCAGCTTCATTGAGACAGGGGGGAGGCATTTACCTCTCTCTATGTGGGCCAGGCCAGAGTTACTGTTCTGTGAACTGGGATGTAACTCTATTCACTGCCTTTGTTTTTAAATTGTAAACATTAAATAATGCACGCCTTTATGGCGGCACAAAGTATATCATTTAGCGAGAACCTTGTATCTGATATGCAATATATATATTTTATTTGCAGATAGTAAGAGTGACATATTGTGGCCCCTTTCCTGACGAAGGCACTTCTGTGCCGAAACGCGCGTCGAAAACAACAGACCATCAATTTTGTGCCACATTTCTTTACGATCATCAGAAACTAATTGTCATCAATGTATAATTGAAAAGAAGAAAATTGTATTTTCATATTGATTGTCAGTTACATGTTGTATGTATGAAGAAGAATGAATGAGTATAAATGGGGTGTTATTTTAGTATGAAATGAATTTTCACTATTAAGTATTAATAAAAATTATTTTTGTAAAGAAATATAGATACTGTTGGTTCTCCCTTTGCTTTTCATATGAATTGTTTTATTTTTTGCCTATATTAATGTTGCCTTAAGTTTAAACACTATGATTGCTCCTTTCGCCATAGAAGCCAGAATTAAGAGAGGTGTGGCCGACAGACCCCGTGGTCAGTCAGTCTATCGCTTCAAGTGGGTTCAAAATGTCAAATCGATTACTCACTGGGACCAAATATCTAGGCAGCCTGTTCTCTAAATGATTCACCTCCACAGGTGAGTACCAGCGAGGTCTGGGGGGTTGATAGAAAAAGCCTAGCGGTAGGATGTTTATATCCTGAGCATTGACAAACCGGTTACCTCCCTTCTCAAGGATTGTCTGCACTAAAAAGGGTGAACTAAAGGTTAACACTACACAGTCCCCCCCCTTGGGTTTTTTCTGAATTGCCCACCCACCCGATTCTCCTAACCATCTTGAATTCTGAAAAAAGAATATTATTTATTCCAGTCCTTGAGCTTAGGAAGTGCAACGACTTGTTCCTTAAGGTGGACCAATGCTCAAAGGCGTTGTGTGAGAGAGATGGAACGTTTGCCAGGACAACCGTATAAGGGGTTGCCTCTGGTGGCAGGTGTAGATTTCGTGTTGGACTAATGAGATTACCATGAGTGGATTTCTGGTGCTCTAGAGTATTTGACCCGCTCCCTCCGTCCCCATATATAATGTTCCTTATAGGACCTGATGGACCATCTGCTCCTGTGATAGCTGGCACGTTAGGGTCGGCTCTGCTTTGTAAGTGGCCATGAGGGGCTACTGGGGGGGTCCTGCTTTAAGGGGTGGATGCCCAGTCCGAGTGGGAGGATTAACTATACTGGGAATAGAATTAAGGTTGGTTAGAGTAGTTAAATTAGTAGTTAAATTTGGAACGTGCCCGTTAGTAGAGCTACTCCCAGCTTGATCCGCCCTCTTATCCATCCCCCTGTTACATGTACTATCCAGTCCTGTGCTTTGGCAAGAGGCCGAGTAAAGTGTGGTTTTACTAATAACAAGTTCCTCCAATTTTGTTAGTCTAGATTCCACCAAAGTTATTTTTTGCAGTATCGGGTCTAATAATACTGACACCAAAGTCTCTAACCTGCCCCAGTAATCTTCCTCATGTCCACATTCAGATGTCCTCCCCGTTGCAGTAGGTGCAGCAGATGTGGAGGGCCCTTTATCAAGAGCCCTATCATTAGTGGTGGATCGAGCCTTCCTCCCAGTTGATTTCGGGCCGGGTTTGGGCTGTTTTTGTGGCCCTCGACCCTTCCTTTTTTTGGATTGAGGTTCATTGATGGTTTCAGGGCTCAATGTAGCTTTCCGGCTTCTAGTAATTACGTTAAGCATGTCATGTCCGTGTTCCAAGTTAGGCGGTGTAGGGGAGACTATTTCTATTTCCGACTCTGAGTGATGTGTCAGGCTAATTCGTGGAGAGGACGTTTCATGATTATTTGGTGCAAGCGGCTCAGCATGGGCAAGTCTGGACTGTGAGGGCAAGGGCTCTAAGGATAGTCTGCGTTCCGTAAGTTTTATCTCATGGATAAGTGCAGACTCAGCCCTCAATAAGAAAGCGTCAAGAGTCCCAACGACGCCCTGACCTGCACCTAATTTACGCTTACTCATGGCAACAGCACAAGAAGATAACAGGGTGAAAAGCAAATTGGAAGAAAAATACTTCACCACAAAAATGTAGATTGTCCCGGGTGCGGAGATTTTAGAGAGTTGGCCCAGCCCGGTCTCATTCGGGCTGCGGGAGTCCGCGCCGATTTTTAAAGCGCCTCCAGGCGCTTCAGAGTGATGACAGCGGCTCCTGCCGCTGAGAATGCTGGAGTCTGAAGTCCACGGGCACAGGAGGTTATTGCAGCCAGCACCAAACACCAAAAGGCAGAGAAAACGGGTGTTTCCTCAAGTCTACCACTTTGGCATGTCTTAGTCGGGTCTGTCAGACCTGAAGAGTCTTAAAGCTATTATGGCAGACTGCCGGTTTACTACAGGTGTGGCAGAGATGATAGTGACATGAAGTTTTACTACTGTTAGTAAATTAAGGTTTACTACCGGTGTGGCAGAGGTGATCCAGACCTGAGGAGTCTTAAAACTATAATGGCAGACTGCTGGTTTACTACAGGTGTGTCAGAGATGATAGTGACAAATCTGGTAATGGGCACATTTGGCGCTTGAACTGAATTCCACGTTCTAAAGCATACAGTTTCCTTGTGGCGAGCTATAGGAGCAATAAAATACCAGAGTTGGAGCCTCATCCAGTTTTGCAACAAAGAAAGTTCTGCATAGCACTGTCAATATAGCACTTAAATTAATATTTTGAGAATAAAAAATCTAACTATTGCTGACACTTTACATGAATGTGGCTTTAAAAACATTGACAGAAGTCTCAACTGAACTTGTTCCCAAGGTAAATATAAGTAAAAAGTTCTTTACTGAGGTACTCATTAACCCCCTGTTCTAAAAGGCCTAGTAATTTCTCTGTGTTCTATCAGTTGTTCTTTGACCAGATCTTTGCTCTGTCCTGGGATTCTGAAGATCCTCTAGGTACCAGATAACTGCTCAGCCTGAATGCCAATGGAGGGATGATGATCCTCGATTAAAATGTCCAGGTCTCTGTTGCCGACATGAGCAGTATATCGTTGGGCAAATGCACCACCCCAGGAATCGTTCAATTTCTTTTGTCCCAGATGGGATGCAGGTTGAGTTGTAAGAATAAGGATCTGTGAGAACGACTGTAGAATGCTTGGGAGGGGTGGCTTAGTACTGTGAACCACAGCAGTGATCTTTGGGCACCACCCATTCCAAGCTCAGCAGGGCTCATTGGTGCAACTGGAAAGCTCTCACTGTGGGTGCTGATGTAAGGTAGGCAAAGATTACCTTCTGCTTCCAGCTGTACACAAAGTGGTACATTTCAGCACATCTTCGGGCATGTGCCAGAGACAAGGACTGTTTTAAGACCTTTAATGCTAGTGTGAGAAGGTTGTGAGGTGGCTAGCAGATTTCCACACAGCTTTTACTGCCTGTTTTCAGGTACAGGGCTCAAGGTAGGAACTTTTTTCCTAGGACCTCACACAGAAGTATAGCGTAGGAACTGAGTCCTGCTTTTAACTTCATGTTTCCCCACAACCTTATTACCATTGACTGAGGGAAGAAAAAAGCAGACCAGTGCCTCCCTTGTTTGTTTTGTTGATTAGCTTAGATGTGTACGTTTCACCTAGCCCAGAGTTTCTCACACCCAGGCAGGAACCCCAGTGTGTTTAACAGGAAGCTATGATGGCTCCACCAAGTAGGGCTGAGACATCAACTAACAAGTTATAGCCTACATAGTAACATAGATCAAGGAGGTGACAGGGTCACAACACTGGTCAATGTAAGCCATTGAGGGAATAAAAGGTCACTTCAATTAAATGTGTGGAATCTCTGATGTGGATGGTTGTTGTTGTTCCTCTCCATCTTCCAGTAGTACCTTCGCCAGGGGCCATCACTTTATCATGAGGAGCACATTGGGACTATGAAATGCCTATTTCCAGTGGACTCGAGTGGGATACATAATATAACGCTTCTGCCTTTAATGACAATGGTTGATGCCTCAGCCCATGCTGTCCTCACCTGCCTCACTGAAGTTGTGCTGTCTCTTCTGTCCCCCAGGTGGTGAAGCTGAAGGACGTCTTCCCGCATGGAACAGGTTTTGTGCTGGTGTTTGAATACATGCTCTCGGACCTCTCTGAGGTGATCCGCAACTCTGACCAGCCGCTGACAGAGTCCCAGGTCAAAGGCTACATGATGATGCTCCTGAAAGGAGTGGCCTTTTGCCACGAGAATGCCATCATGCACCGGGTAAGCTGGACAGACATGGGATCTGGGGTGCTATGGGGTCTCTCTGCTTCTCCATCCTGTCTCACTGCTTACTTGAAGAGAGAGAAGGTGGCCCATGATCCCAGCTACCATTCCTATTATTCTCAGATGCTTTTGAGTGTTCGCTCATCTTCTAAAATCGCAGGGCTATATTACATAAACTTTGCCTGGGAGGGAAAAATTAAGGAAATCATTTTGCACCATTTTTTGATTCTTTGGGAATGAACAAATATAGCTTCATTCAGTTTTGTATAATGATAAACACAAAGAATTGTGCACCAGATTACTTGTGAGGAAATCAAATTATGAAACCAATGGAAAATATCTCCATTCCCTATAAATCATTTCACTTGTGCTAGATAACGTTTAACAAAGAAAACCTGATGAATTATTTCTATTTGTTGAGGAATGAAACACATGTATGTGTATGTAGATCTGTGGTATTTGCAGAGTGTGGACCTAGCCAAAAGTACAGTGTTAAAGGCCCAGATACAGTCATAAAGTGTATTGTAGTGTAGTAATTGTTTCTATTATTTTAATTGTCAAAATTGTAATTTTAATTTGCTGAATTGAGTCGCTGTCGCACCTAACTTGTTTAGTTTATGAGCTGTTATGTTATTTACTTTAGCTTGATTTCTTTTCCATGTAGTCACGGCCGTGGAGGAGTCCAAGACCGTGAGCAGACATTGCTGGGTGCCTGTTTGATTTTCTTTAGCACGCAATATTTTTTCTTGCAACCACTTACTGGCTGGGAGACCCCCCCTGCCCACAACCGCCTGTAGCCGTATTTTAAGGAACGACTGCGTGGAAATGCTGCATACGTGCCAAAGGCACCGTCCCAGAACAGGTTGCTGCTGATCTTAAATTGGAAGGTCTCATACAATTTCTTATTCAAAAGAGTTTCTCCTGGCCTTGATGAACGCTGCTTGTTACCCATGTGCCTTGACATTGTTTATTAAATAATGCACGCTCATATTGCAAACACGCCATTCAATTTCATGCTCGTTTAATAGAGCATGAGGTAGACATTACTTTCATTACGGAAATATAGCTAAAGGACTATTCCAACCTGATCCATTCTTCTGTGCTTTCCTACTGTTATAAAAGTCTACGTCACAACCGCTTGGACCTAGAGGGAGGTGGTCTAGCCATCATTTTTAAAGTCCCTTTAGCAGTCCGTTTATTCGAAACCCCAGCATAAGTGGTGCCCAGTTATAGTAATCAAAATGCTTGGCTGCAGGCCACTGCAACATCCTCCCAACGCCCAATCCTCTTTTTGTCCATTCGTTCCTCAATCTTCTGGCTTCTCTTTCGCTCTATACTACCATCTAATCTCTTTCAGGGATTTTAATCTCTATGCAGCTATTCCCTCTGAGAAGGGTGCTGCTCTGCTGATTGAGTGGTGCTCCTTATTTGACCTTACACAGCAGGTGACTGGACCCACCCATTTCAAAGACCACACACAAGACTTATTATTTTTCACACCCAACTTAATACCCAACAGCTTCCCCCGACCCGCGGTTTGGTCGGATCATTACGCAGTTACCTTTCATTTATGGTATTCTCTCCTACCTCACCGGTGGTAGCAGCTTAGAAGAAACATTATAGAAGACCTTAATCTAACCTACATACACCTAAAGTTGATAAGTCTCTTATTGATATTCTCACCTGCACCTCGGCTTGTGTTTCTACCGATATAAGTGTCTGAGTCGCTGCATTTATTAATTGGATCTCTCAGCCCTCAACACTAATATTCCTCTAAAACACATGTGCACGCCCCACCGCACAATACCTCGCCATATCCCGCCTATGCTTCAAACACCTAAAACACATTTGGAGACGGATATGTCTCCCTTCAGATAAGGAGACATATTTACAAGACCCTTCGTGAATATGACCAAGCTGTCCAGTCATCGGGATCTACCCATTATGGTCATTGCATTCATTTGGTTGAAAATAAAATCAAAGATATTTTTACTATCCTGCACAATCTAAACAACCCTGATTTCTACAAATCTTCTTAGACACCCTCAGTCACTTTACAAGGAGTTATCTGCTTTTTTCTCCAACTAATCAATGATCTTGTTTCAATCTTTTACCTCCTCATCTTCTCAAAGACTTTTTCTGTATCTGTCACATTGGCAAAGGCCACTACTGTCTCGTGAGAATTTTTTTTTACTTTAAAATGTTGATGGTTTCCTCCGGTTCTCTTCTAGACTCCTGTCCACCTAAATATTTAAAGTACTGGGCTCCTCTTATTGCCTCACCCCTCACCGATTTGGTCAGTCATAAGCTCTTCCACTTCACCCTTTTGAAGAAGCCTCCCGCCAATCCTAATGCACTTTCCAATATCAGGCCTATTTCTCTACTCTCTGCCACCACTAAAACTTTAGTCATATGTTAATTCAAAGCTCTTCACTTTCCTTGAATCTGCACAGCATTTTTACTATTTTCAATCCGTCCGGGCTTCAGTGCTAGGTCTGTTCTAGTGTCTGTTCTTACTGAGTCCCTATTTGCCTAGATGCAGCCAAATCTGCCATTCTAATTCTCTTAGATCTGCCTTCTATTTTGGCATTGTATTCTACCCCATTCTACTACTTAGGGAAGTGGAGGGATGTGCTCTCGAGTGTCTAAAATCCTTACTTTCTAACCGAGATCAGGCTGTAGCTTTGCCTCACTTTCCATCTCGCTTCAAAAACCTCTTCTATCATAGAGTGCCACATGTCTGTGCACTGAGCCCGACACTTTAACCTCTATGCTGCGCCTTTAACAGACACTATTTGTGCCTTCGGCCTCTTATATTTTTCATATGTGAATGACCATCAACTTGTTATTAGGTTAGAAGGGAATTTAGCAGACTCACAGACCAGATTCGAATAAGGTCTGTCAAAAATACTGAACTGGATTAATTTTATTTCTCTCAGGCGTAGCGCTTCTAAGACTAAATCTCTGACTTTTGATGAAGCATCTGTCCGGGATGCTAATTGGTGGCTGGATAAACTCACTGCTCCCCCACTTTTGTTGACTGCAAACAAAATCTAGGGCTCATGTTCAACACCAGATTTTTGTTCCATGATCACATCTCTAAAATGACCTCCACGTGGTTCTTTCTAAGAGTTTTAAGGAAAGCTGTCCCCTTCCTCAAAAGGGACGGCTTGGAAATCAAAATTCAAGCCACATTCCTCTCAAGACGTGACTAATGTAGCTCCATTCTACTCGCCCTACTGAAAAAGCTCATTTACAGACTTCAGATTGTTCAACCCTCCACAGCTCGCCTCCTATTCGCCATCAGAAACATGATTTGATTTCTTTTCACCCTCACAAACTTCATTGGTTCCAGACAGAGAAAAGATGTATTTTTAAAACACTCTGCTTTTGCCATTGAGCGCTCCATATCTGGCACCGACCCTCCATATATGAAGGTTGCTTTCTTTTGGAATGATCCCACTTGCCTATTAAGATTGGCTTCTGCTGAACTACTGTGTGTTCCACCGGATCAAAAGCTGTGGTAGGTGGCCTCTCCTTTTCCTTCCTAGAGCTTTGGACAATCTCCCTTTTCCTCTTTGGAGCCTTAGTTCCTTCTTCCAGTTCAGGAAACATCTTAAAGCATATCTCTTCACACATCAATAGCTTCTTTTGCAAGTACATGCTGCCCTCACCAATATCGCCAGGACAAGCAAAGTGTAGCAGTTCTCAATCAACATGGTTTGGATGTAGAGATGGATATAGGGAGGTTGTTACGGATCTTGAATTCGTAAATGGAGAAGCCTATTGCTTTGTTTATTCTTTTTTTGCACTTATTTACCTCCAGTCTGATGGTGTCCTGGCTGTGGGTGTTCAGAGAATCACCTGAGATGGCGCAGCTTGTCAACTAGAAATATGGATGTGTAGGGGGCTCCAGGTTAAATCCAAGTTCTTTAGCACTGGGTGCAATATGTAGTTTGAATCCACCCAGGTCCAGGTGGTCAGCCAGGTTAGGGCTAGTTGTTGCTTGTTGTTCTTTCCAAATAACAGGAATTCAGTCTTGATGGGCTTCAGGTAGGTGCAGGACATCCAGGTCTGGATGAGGTGGAGACAATGTTTGAGGTATAGTATGTCTGGCATATCGGAAATTTTTTCAAATACGATGTGTAGCTTGGGGGATACTGTCAAGTAGAGTTGTATTTCAGCATATTGATGAATTTTGGTGCTTTTATCGATTTAGAAGTTGTACATAATGGGAAATAGGATGGAAGGCTTGGGGACTCCCCAGCTGAATAGATCTCTTCTCAGGTCCCACTTGTACAAACTCGTATTGGTTGGAGAAGTAGTCAGAGAACCAGTGAAAGAAATTTCCAGAGAATAGCATTTGAGAGTTCAGATGTGATCAAGTGTCAAAGGTGGCAGAGACGTCCAGCAGTATCAGAAGGCTGTGGTCATCTTTATCTATGGTCAGGAGGGCATCATCTGTAATGTGTTAGGTTTCGTGCTGCACCGTGATCTGAATCCAGATTGGTAGTCATGCATGAGATGGTTGGAGTTGATGTAATCTTGGAATTGTACGTAGACTGCTTTTCCGACGTTGAGCCACAAATTGGTGAGGTTATCAGGGTTATGTGTGGGTTTCTTCAGGAGTGAGAATTTCTGTCTGTCTTCAAGCTTCTGGGACAATGCCTTGATCAAAGAGAGAGGCATTCACAACGGTGAGTAGGGATGAGAGAGCTTCTCCAGAGAGGATGAAGGAGGAGGTTAAGACATAATTTTCAAATGAGGCGTCTATTACGGAGTTGATTGTGTGATGAGATGTGCAAGACATAAGAGTTAAAAGGATGACCATTGTCGGATGCTACTAGAATGAGTGGAGCTAGGAGAAGAACCAGGCTTGTGTTGTGGAAGTGCTGTCATGGATTGCAGGACACTAGGGTCTGACGGGATTGATGCAGTGCCTAAATGTCTTGAAGAATGTTCTGCTTCGAAGTGCTGTCATGGAGTGCAGGACAGGAGGATCTGAAGGGGTTGATGCAGTGCTTAAATGTCTTGAAGAGTGTTCTGCCTCTGTTGGCAGCTTTAATGCTGTTGATATAGTACTTAGGTTTACCTGATGTGATTAATTGTATTTGTGTTGCATGAAGGGACATCACGTCATCGGGATTCTGTTTATTTTCATTATCTTTCCTCTCTGCGGATAGAGCATTTGTTGTCAGTGAGGTTTTTGGAGTACCAGGATGCTGAAGGTTTTGGCTTGCACTTGCATTTTTAGCTGGAGCATGGGTTTTCATGTGGTCGTCCAGAAAAGCACTGAAGTCGTTCAGAAGTGTGTTGATTTCGGATGTGGATTTGACATGATGAAATTAGTGCGAGCCCTAGGTTCTCAATGGAGATGTCTTTAAAGGTTCTAAATGTTCTTTTTCATACTTTTTCGTACATTTTGTTTTATGCTTGTGTAACTAAATTGTACTAAATTGATTTCACCTTAAGCTTAATCCAATCATTTATATTTTAAAGAGAGAGATGCATTGGTCCTTCTGCTTATTATGCAAAAATAACTCGCATAGTAAAAAGATTTCACTCAGATTTCCCTTGGCAAAACTATATGCTGCATGCAAGTATTTGTTCCACTCCATGTTTAAGAAAATGGTGCTGAATGAATTTGCTCTTTTTTTTTTTTTTAATCCAGTGCAAAACTCCCTAGTACAGCGCCTTTTTGTCTTAGCTTTTCTGTTTTCTTCTCTTGGTTGCTTCTCATTTTTCCTGTTTGTCATTTATTTGTCCTCCTATAGCATGTAGAACACAGGCCCAATGTACCCTTTTGTGATCGCAGACGCTGCAATTTGCAAAATAACTATTTGTGGCTGCAAAATGGCTTTTCAAAAAGCCCTTTTAGAAATGGAAAAACTTTTTCGACTAGTAAAAGGATTTTTGCGATCCTTCCCGAATTGCAACTAGGAGGGGCATGAAAGGGTCGTCCCTCTCCTATTTCTGATAAGAATGGTATTTATCAATGGTTTGTGATTACAACTGCGGTAACAAACCATTGATGAATTATTGACTCGCAAGTTGGGTGGCAGCTCATACGCAAAGGGCATAGTTTCTCATTTGGACATCTACTCCTTTATGAATTTTGTCAGCGGCATGGGGGATTGGGGGGGGCAGGCTGTGTTCTAGAGAGCTATTGCCTGCACTCCCCCCCCCCCCACGTCTTCCCAAACAGTAAACATATATTTTAAAGCAGCACCTATCCCTTCCAAGCCTCCATCCCCTCACTGGCATCCAATCAGAGGGGGCCATAAATTGCAACCTGCCTATTCAATAGGCAGGCTGTGTTACGACCCCATGGGAATATACAATCTGTGATGCGAACTCTTAGTACATTGGTCGTATTGTAAATTGCATTCCCATTCGCAAACCAGTCAGTGTGTAAATTGTATATCTCGTGTTTGTGACTGGGAATGATACACCAGGCCCACAGAGTGCTTTAGAACGCCCTTGCTATGATGGTCTACTGTTGTTTTCAGTGTTTGTCCATTTACCCTAGGACCTGAAGCCGGCCAACCTTCTCATCAGCTCCACCGGACACCTAAAGATTGCAGACTTTGGCCTGGCCCGAGTTTTCTCCAACGATGGGGACAGACTATACAGCCACCAGGTTGCCACAAGGTGCGTAAACAGTCATGGAATAAGGAAACATCTTTCACAATAAGAATGCAGCAGGAAAGTGGCCTCTCAGGAGTGTTGAGACAGGAATAAACACTGCACACCTTTTATGTTTTATAAATACAACAAACCTATAAGGATTTCTCACACATGAGCAGAAAAACTAAACTTAATGCAAAATAATAGCTGAATTGAGCTAAGAAACCTGACAATTTTCATTCACTCTATGGCTTTTTATATTCCTAAGAGAACATACTGCTGTAGAACGCTTGTTTTAACATGCTGTATAAGACAGGTTTACAGCCATGCCTTCTAAGTGTTCCCAACTTACAGTTCTGATAGATACATCTGCCTGTGGATTCCTCACCTTTTGAATTCTCCCCTGTGCCAGCATTCCACGGAAACTTTTTTCTAGCTCTCCCACGTCGACGAGGACATCATAATGGCACGGCTCCGCTCGCGACTCCGTATGACGTCACCGGAGCCACAAGTAGACCTTAAAGGCGTGCTGACGTCAGTTCCCTTTTTTCCGCGCCGTCGACGCGTAACGGTTTTCTGGGACTCTCCATTTTCTTTACAGTTACTTTGTAATCTGCTGTTCTCTTGGTGTTGCAGTGCTATGGCGACATCAAAGAAGTCGGGTTTCAAGCCCTGCAGAGAGTGTGGGGGTCATATGTCGATCACTGTCCCTCATGAAGACTGTCTGTGGTGTCTCTCTTCGGACCACGACGTCGGACGCTGCTCCAATTGTCGGAATATGAATCCGAAGGCTTTGAAGGAGCGTGAGGCAAAGCTCTTTATGGCGATGGCGAGAAAGGAGAAGAGGGGCAGGAAGAGGTCGAAGTCTAAATCGAAGTCGTTGACTTCGCATACTTCGAAGTCGAGGAAGCATAAGAAGAAGAGAAGGCACGGTTCCCGGCGTTGTTCATCGAAGGATAGAGCTTCGAGGTCGCCTTCTCCGGCTTCACGACATCGTTCTAAGGACTTCATCTCGTCTTCGCCTTCTCCTTCTCTTCAAGTGACTCCGGCACACTCTCCGTCGCCGAGAGGTTCTCCGGCACAGTCACCGCCGCCGAGGGGTTCTCCGGCGCCAAGGTTATCTCCGGCGCCGAGAGATACTCAGGAGCCTAGGTCATCTTCGCCTGTGCCTACGACCTCTCCTGTTTTGGATCCGGCGACCCCGACGCCGACTCGGCCTCGGGTGGATTCTGACTCGGCCTCTTATCCACCTTTTCCTGGTCCTGGGTCGGATCCTTCGCATTTTCTGAATGCGATGTATGGCATGTTTGCCAGAGCAGCCTACCCTACCGGTGCGCCGTCGGGCCCCGTGGGTCCACTTGCTTTCAATTTGGGTGTTCCACTACAATATGCCCAGGCTCCCTTCGTGCCTTTTATGCCGACGGCGCCGTCTTGGCAGTTTCCGGCTCCGAGGTTCTCGACGCCGTATTCTCAGTCTCCGGCGCCATCTGGTGGACCTTCTTCCTCTCGGCTTCGATCAGCGCCGATGCCTTCATCGGAGGCTCTTCCGCCAACGCCGGTCACTAAATTGCGGTCTAAAAGGGAGGCTCAGAGGCTGTTAGAAGAGGAAGAGTATCAGCTGGAGGAAGCTGAAGGTGAGATTGATGAAACTGTGGATGAGTTTGAAGGCCTTCAAGAGGCTAGTGGTCTGGACACCTCCCCAGAGTGGGAGCTTTCTTCTCCAAAGGCCTCTCCTTCTCATGATGTGGCGCCTTATCATGCTGTGATCAGAAAGGCTGCTGAACTTTTAGACCTTCAGTTGCCCACGGCTGAGTTCAGGCCTAATATTCTTACAGAAGTTTTGTATTCCCCGTCTTCTGTGGTTGAGCCTCTTTTGCCTTTTAATGAGGCTTTGACTGAGCCTATTCTTGAGGTGTGGCGGAAGCCCCTTTCTGCTCCTGCCGTTTCAAGGTCGGTGACAAGGAGGTACAGGCCTGCTCCTGGTGATCCTGCTTTTCTTTCTGCACATCCTACTCCGTAAAGTTTAGTTGTGCAAGCTTCCTGTTCTAAACAGTCGACGGGATCATTTCCTCAGGCTCCTGCGGACAGAGACTCTAAAAAATTGGAACAGTCTGCCAAGAAGGTCTTCTCTTCATCCAGTATGGCGTTAAAATCCACCAATGCTACGTGCTTGTTGGGGAGATATATTCATGCCCTAATGGATTCGGCCAAGCAGTTGGCTCCCAAATTGCCGGATGGTGATCGTGGCTCTTTTTTGGAGGTGCTGGCGGATACGCAGGCTGCAGCTCGTCAGGTCATCCAGTCTGGTCTGGATACTGCTGATTCGGTGGCCAGGGTGATGGGATCCTCTATTGCCACCAGGAGGCATGCTTGGCTCAGATCTTCAGGATTTTCGCCAGATGTGCAGACTACTCTCCTTGATCTGCCGTTCGATGGGTCCAAGCTGTTTGAAGAGAAAGCCGATTCTGCGCTGCAGAGGTTTAAAGACAGTAGAGCCACTGCAAAATCTTTGGGCCTTCAGTCTCAAACCAGGGGTTTTGGTTATAAAAGATACCGTGGTTTTGGTAAGGCTGCTTCCTTTCGTGGTCGGCAGCAGCCTCGACAGCAACAGAATCCTCTGTACAGATCTTACAGAGGAAAGGGCGGAGGTCGTCTGTGAGGTGCATCCCGTCAACTCTCCTCCTCCTCTTCTTCCTCTCCTCCCCCCACCACTGGTACCACAGGAAAGCAGCTCTAGATCCCCCATCTTGGAGCATGCTGGTCCTGTACGGGGTCGGGTGTCCCATTTTCTTCAAGATTGGAAATCTATCACTTCAGACCTTTGGGTTTTGAATCTTGTGGAAAATTGGTACGCCCTTCCCTTCCGGGAGTTTCCTCCTCCTTACCCTCCTCGCCAAGGCTGGTGTTCAGAGGATCATTTGTTGCTTCTGCAGCAGGAAATTCTTGCCTTAGTGCAGAAAGGTGCGATAGAGGTGGTTCCGGAGCAGGAAAGGGGTCAGGGATGCTACTCTCGGTATTTCCTGATTCCCAAAAAGGATGGCAGTTTAAGGCCTATCCTGGACCTCAGGGTCTTGAAATTTTACCTCAAACAGGAAAAATTCAAGATGTTGACCCTAGCTCAGGTTCTTCAAGCGCTGCAACAAGAGGACTGGATGGTGTCGATCGACTTGCAGGATGCTTATTTTCACATTCCCATCCTGAAGTCGCACAGGAAGTATCTCCGTTTTACGGTAGGGTCTCAGCACTACCAGTTTGCAGTCCTTCCGTTCGGCCTTACTTCTGTGCCTTGAGTCTTCACAAAGGTGATGGCGGTGGTGGCAGCTCATCTCAGGAAGTCGGGGATTCCTGTTTTCCCCTATCTGGACAACTGGCTGCTCACAGCAAAGTCGCCAGAGATGGTGCTTCATCATTTGCACGTGACAGCGCGGCTGTTGTTCGGCTTGGGCTTCTCGATAAATGTGCCCAAATCTCACCTGGTGCCCTCACAGCGCAACCTGTTCATAGGGGCGCAGTACTGGACACGGTTGTGTGTCGAGCTTTCCCACCTCCGCAGAGGATTCTCGACATTCAGGACATGATTCCTTTGTTTCACGATGGAGCGGTTGTTCCAGTCCTGAAGGTCCTTCGCCTGCTCGGTCTGTTCGCTTCCTGCATTCTGTTGGTCAACCATGCACGCTGGCACATGAGGGCTCTCCAGTGGTGCCTCCACAGGCAGTGGTATCAGCACAACGGAGATCTCAGGGAGTCGATCAGGATCTCCAGAGACACTGCAGCGGATCTGTCTTGGTGTAGTGTGGAGGGCAACCTGTCGCAAGGAAAGCCTTTTCATCTTCCTTCACCGGTGGCCACAGTGATCACGGATGCCTCCACTCTAGGGAGGGGTGCTCATCTGGGGGATCTGGAGATCAAGGGTCTTTGGTCTCCGGAGGAGAGGTTGTTTCACATCAACCTACTGGAATTGCGGGCGATACGTTTAGCTCTCAAGGCCTTTCTTCCCTCCCTTCGCGGTCGGTCGGTTCAAGTCCTGACGGACAACACTACCGCGATGTGGTATATAAACAAACTGGGAGGAGTAGGGTCGTATCGTCTCTGCAGAGAGGCTCTGCGACTCTGGTCCTGGGCTCAGGACCATCAGATTTGTGTGATGGCAAATCATCTGGCAGGAGTGCTAAATGTGCGTGCGGACAGTCTCAGTCGGCGTTTTTTGGCCAATCACGAGTGGCGGCTTCATCCGGAGGTGGTCCATCACATCTTCAGGATGTGGGGGTTTCCTCGGTTGGACCTATTTGCCACTCACGAGAACGCACACTGCCCGTCGTTCTGCAGTCTCCAGTTTCCGATGCAGGGAGCGTTGGGGGACGCGTTTCAGTTGGAATGGGGTTCGCAGCTCCTTTACGCTTTTCCTCCCATACCCTTGATTCCTCGGGTTCTGAGGAAGGTTCGCCAAGACCGGGCCCAAGTCATATTGATCGCCCCGGATTGGCCAAGAAGGGTGTGGTACACAGATCTACTTCACCTCTCAACGCACCCTCCGCTCCGTCTCCCTCTCAGGGCAGATCTCCTCTCGCAGTCGCAGGGGCATGTTCTACACCCCCACCTCCAGAGCCTGCACCTTCATGCCTGGAGATTGAACGGGGCAACCTGAGTACTTTCTCTCTCCCACCGGATGTGGTGGATGTTATTTTATCTTCCAGGAGACACTCCACCAAATCTATTTATTCCTCCATTTGTGAAATGGTGTGGAGAGAGGTCTATTGATCCTTTGAAGGCACGTTTGTCTGATGTGCTGAGTTTCTCTCTTTCCTTGGCCCAGCAGGGTTCTTCTGTGGCTACAGTTAAAGTTTATTTGTCAGCTTTGTCTGCTTTCCTTTGTTTGCCGGACCAGCCGTCTTTGTTTAAATCTCCAGTTGTTATGAGGTTCATTAAGGGCCTCACCAATAGGTTTCCTCCTATTCCCTTTGTTATGCCTCAGTGGGATTTAAATCTTGTACTCACTTTCCTTGTGGGTCCTCCGTTTGAGCCTCTTCATAGTTGTCCATTGAGGCTTCTCTCTTTCAAAACGGTCTTTCTGATTGCTATTACCTCGGCCAGGAGGGTAAGTGAGCTTCATGCTCTTAGTTCCAAACCTCCGTTTTTGACCATTCATGCAGAAAAGATGGTTCTCAGGACCAGGGCTGCTTTCCTGCCTAAGGTGGTTACTCCTTTCCATCTTGGGCAGTCCATTACCTTACCTACCTTCTATCCTCCCTCTCACCCTTCCAAGGAGGAGGAGAGACTTCATCGCCTGGATCCTAAGAGAGCTGTCAGTTTCTATCTGGACAGAACCAAGGATCTGAGACTGGACGATCAGCTCTTTGTGGGCCTTGTTGGACGTATGAAGGGCAAGGCTGTTCACAAGCGGACTCTCTCCAGGTGGATCGTCTTGTGTATCAAGATCTGCTACGCTTTGGCTAAGAAGGAGCCTCCTGAAGGTATTAGAGCTCATTCCACCAGAGCTAAGTCTTCTTCTTCTGCTTTGGCTAGAGGTGTTCCTGTTGTTGATATTTGTAAGGCTGCAACTTGGGCCTCCCTCCACACCTTTGCGAAGCATTACTGCTTGGATTCGGAGGTTAGGAGGGATGGCCATTTTGCACGCTCTGTGCTGCAGGACTTTTTGGTATGAGTAGGTGGACACCCTCCTCCGGGAGTGGGACTGCTGTGGGATTCAATTCAAAAGGTGAGGAATCCACAGGCAGATGTATCCATCAGAAGAACAAGTTACTTACCTTCGGTAACGCTTTTTCTGGTGGATACAGTATCTGCCTGTGGATTCCTCACTGACCCACCCTCCTCCCGGTTGTCCACCTTCGTACACCAAATGAGTTTTTAGTTATTTGACATGGTTATTTCTGTCTTTTGATTGCCTTGCTATTGGTGTTTAGGAAATGCTTTGTTTCTTTAGCTTTTCCTATTTTTCTTTATGCTGTGTGTATTTATGTATATATTGTATACTGTGTATACTTCAATTATGTTGTCGGTCCACCCGTTCACCTCGGAGGCACGGAAAAAATGGGTGGAACTGACATCAGCACGCCGACGAGGTCTACTTGTGGCTCCGGTGACGTCATACAGAGTCGCGAGCGGACCCGTGCCATTATGACGTCCTCGTCGACGTGGGAGAGCTAGAAAAAAGTTTCCGTGAAATGCTGGCGCAGGGGAGAATTCAAAAAGTGAGGAATCCACAGGCAGATACTGTATCCACCAGAAAAAAGCGTTACCGAAGGTAAGTAACTTGTTCTTTAGAAACCTAGGTGCACAAATGTAGTATTTATGGCGTGTCCCAGGGTCATTGGGTACTAAGCCAGCAAATTCTGATTTATCAGCCAGCAATACCAGGTGTTTGTTAATCCCCATGTAGTGGAAACAAACAAAAGACAGTTTGAAATCCTATCTGAAATGATGATGGTATACACTACTTATCCAAGGTACATGCATACACCTAATGCCTAGCATGTTAGCAGGTCAGAACTTGCTAGAATAGCCATGGGGGATACTTTGTCTCCAAGAAGAAGACTGCTTTGACACCACCCCCTTCTAGAATGCAGCTCGTAGTCTGGTATCTGCCTATTTAGATCACTTGACCATGTCCATATATTTTAAGTATTGGCTGAAAGTTAAAGAATGTAATGATAAAGACACCTCAATTCTGGCTCGGGACAATTTTACAATAGTAATGTATTTTGAAAAAGAATTATAGACTGTCTTGATTTTATCTGTGTCTTGTGCCCATGTGGTTTGTGTTCTCTCCCGTTGCCTGTTGTGTTTTGATATTCATAGTGTTTGACGAAATATGACTAGAATCACCACTTCTGTCACTTCATTCACAAGATATTGAGTGGGTCTATGCAGAGAACGTCCGGCTTTCTTAGTCAAGAGCATGCGAGTTCTGATTTGGCTTGAACAATGGCAGAGTCTCACAAATGCATGTATATGCAACACAGCCTCGTCTTTACCAGTTATTGGATTTAATTCTAATATTTATTTTTGATGAGTGTCCAATAAAGAAGTCTCTTCGGACAGCTAGCTGTTCCATCTCTCTAATCTGTGCCAGTGTGCTCCTGGTAGCATTCAGGCTACAGTATTTTGTACCTCTGCATGTGGAACGAAAGGTTGGTGCGTCCTTGAAAAGACGTTTAACATCCATCTCTTCATCTTACTCAAGGAGAGTTCAGCCTCAGGATAAGATCCACGGTGATTTGGTTAATCTGTAAGGTAGCACACCAGCAAAGTATGTTGCGCACTAGTTTTAGTGGGATGAGATTGATTTCCAGGTATCCACCCGATTACATTTCCTATGAAGATGCACGTGGACGTACCTATAGTTTTTGTGATCGGAACGTAGAACATTAGAGTTGGCTTATATAGCTATCCAGATTTCATTGTAGTTCCCCCACCCTCACTTTAATCATTGTAATATGAAGAGTAAAGAAGGCCCAATTGAGAATAGAGTTAGAAATGAACCAGGAGGCTAGTAAAAGGATTCTACTTCTATGTTAACCTGTAGAATCACCACTGTGCCCTGAGCCTGTGTCTCAAGGATGTAACTGATCGTGGTTTTGTAAGAGTCACCTCTAAAGGTTGCGACTTAGTATGTTGAGTCCCCCTGTGTCCCCCGCTCTGCTGCCTCGGAGACTAAATAAATATTGTCTTCCAAGACCCTCTTCACCAGCTCTTCATGCATACACTACATCTGCGTTCAGCATGCTAACATGTTTTAAACATCAGAAACGTCATCCAGTGGTCTATATAAAAGCGCTTCAGTTGAACGTTTTTTTATCCTTGGCAATCAAAGTGGCAGGGACATTGGGAACAAGAGAGTTGCACCGTAACTTGTATTTGGTCGGAGGGTCAATGCACTAATTTTTGTCACAACTTTCAGCAGTAAGAAATGGATTCCTCATGATTAATGATGAGAATAATTGTTTCACTTGTTCAGCATTTTTCAATCGACTTCTGAGTTTGGTGGAAAATGAACATTCCACGTGGAAGTTGGAGCCTTTGGCTTGTCATCCACAGTGTTTGAGGATCCGTAGGACAGCACACACTTGAGTCTGTCCGTGGCACAAATGCCAGCTGTTCATTGCTTCTGTATATCTTGCAGGAGTTGTATGTTTGGAAGTGGATGCAGATTATGCCAGCGATCTATAGCTACATAGCTTTGGGATTCTAAATTCTCTTAAGAACATTTTTGGTCTTTTGCCTGAATCTGCTAGGAAAACAGTAATCCAGGCATGGATCATTTCCTGGCTGGCTTACTGCAATATCCTATATGTGGGAGTTTCTCAGTCTCGCTTGATGAGACTCCTCGTGTTCAGAACTCGGTAGCCTGGCTGTTGTTGAATCTTCCGAGGCGGGCCTCTATGGGCTCTGCTCTGTACAGACTGCATTGCCTCCTGGTGAAGAAACGTCTCTCCTTTAAAGCCCTGTGCTACTATTACAGGGCTCTTACGGAGACAGTTCTCATCAAGCCGTATTGCCCATCAAAGTGCCTTAGGTCCTCAGGGGCCTTGCTGGCTCAAGTCCCCACTGTGAAGAAAGCTTGTATTGGGGGCAGCTCTTTTAGCTTTCTGGCATCCAGGCTATGGAACTCCCTTCCTTTGCATCTTAGACAGGCAAAGACAGAACCATTCTTCCGGAAAAACCTGGCCATTTAGATGGTTTGTTCTCCATCTTCATAGGTGTTATGTGACGCTCACCTATCTGGAGTTAGACCTTTTAGCACTGGTTACACTGCGTCCGAAGTAGCCATGCGCTGTACAAATTCTATTATTATTATTAATATTATCATCAGTTTCTGCCTAGTTCTCTTGCTCTTACTCTGTGGCTTCAGAATAGTTACAGGTCAAGATGCCTCTCATAGCCAGTGCGGGAAGGATTGAAGGCTTCTCTGCTTGGTGCACTGACTTCGGATTTACTTTTGTCTCCAATGGTATACAATGGTAAACAAAAAGGGTAATACACATTAAATATTTCTGGGCTTCAAGACCTAAAGGTAAAATGGTATTTGCCCCTTCATTATAAATGAAGCTTCTCCTACATCTGTCAATAAAGTATTCAAAGTAGTTTGGCTAAAAGTTGTCAAATTCAGTTTAAAGTTTTAAGACTAGCTGAATTGAGCTTTGCTGCATACTAAATATACAGTCTGCAAAAAATGACTTAGGAACAGACGCTTGGATAAACCAGTCTGTCTTCAAATGTAATCAGGATATATAGACTGTAAGTCAATAGATTAAATAATTTAGAAAATTAAGTTGGAGTCTGACACCACAAACATCCAGAGTTTATATCTTGTGTAGATTCACATGAGCCCCACTTTTACTGCTGGCCTTGAAAGCCAATGCCATTTTGTTCCTGCTCCAAAAAAGACAAGCAAAATTCTCCAGCATTGGATCTTTCATAGATTCACATGCTTGAATCGGGAAGGATGCAAGCATGTGAATCCATGAAAGTTACCAATGCTTGAGAACTGGAGCTACAGGTAAGTAACTTATTTCCATGACAACCATGCAACAGAGCCCCTGTGATGTGATCGGGATAGTAGACATTCTAGTCTCGTGACAGTATTACATACATTTCAACTATAGCATGGTCTAGGGCAGGATCATTACTAGAAAAAGGGGACCCACACTGAGTCATAAGAAGAAGCCAGGGACTCCCAGCCGAAGCAATTTCTATGATTTGGGTCTCAAAACAATACACAAAATACAAAAACAAGTATACACCAAGCCAATGCTCAAATTTGACTATTTTGTGTAATTCACAATCAAATATAGAAAAGGTTTCCACATTTTCAGTGTTGCTTCCTTATTTGTATAAACGTTTATAATCTTTTATTGATTCATTTTAATATCGGTTTTGTAAAATGGTTGCAGACACCTTGAGTTGGCTGCGCGGTCCCCCAGGGGTCCTCAGACCACAGGTTAAGAACCACTGATCTAGGGTCTGACACTAACACTGGACAGCGTGAATCTCTAGCATATTAATTTACTGAGGATACTGATGCTGGTGAAATGTTGTTGGCTGGCAACTTTTGTTAGTTACTATTTGAGACCTGGGCTCTACTTTCTGCGAGATACTTTGTACAACAGTTGTGGACAGTGATTGAGCCCTTAAAAGTTGTTTTCTCTCTTTCTTTTTTAGGTGGTATCGTGCACCAGAACTCCTCTACGGTGCTCGGAAATATGATGAGGGCGTGGATCTATGGTGAGATGCATGTCTGTCGAATTCTTATCTTAACTTTAACATCTATGACCAATGTACACCTGCAAGGCTGGCATTTTTACCCTTCTCTGCCTAGTATGCCGTCATCTGCGCCAGTGCTCAGATTTGAAGTCTGCTAGTTAATTTCTCTTGTAAATTATGGTTTCATTGTTTTTTTGGGCACAGTTGGAGAATTTACCATTTCTCCAGTATTGGATCTTTCATAGATTCACATGCTTGAATCATTCCCCTTTGTTGAAGTGGGAGTCCCACGGTACCATAATAAAGCAGTGTGTATCACTATGATAGGCTGTGATGGCAATAAACAATCACTTTAATAGCCTATTTATGTCCTTTTTAGGTCTCGCGCCTAGCGTTGCAGTGCGCAGCACTGCTCGCGCAGCACGAGACCTCTAGAAAGGGCTTCTGAAAGCTACCCATACGCTGGTGCGTGTGGTTTTGCTTTCCGCGGCTGCCATTGGCTTTCGCGTGCTTTTTTTTACAAAAATCAGCACGCAATTGGGCAAAGGCGGGCGCATGTCCCGCCTTTGCTCCGCCCATTCCCGTCGGTGGCCAGCACGCGCAGCAGCGCGCGTTCGCCTCGCTGCAGTGCTCCCTCTCTCCCCCCCCTCCTCTGTGGTGCGCGCGCACCACTTGTTTTCATTTGCATTTAAAAATGTGCCTGTGGGCTGCAAAAGCGAATCTTTAACCACTATGATTGCCATCAAATGCGTCTTTTAGTGTAAAAAATCTATACGTGGCAGACCATCGTCATTTAATAAACACTACTTGCATGGGGTGTGGGAAAATGTGCTCTGCATCCGCAACAATAATCTTTGATTTTCATGCTCCGTGTACCGTGTGTCGTTCAGTGAAAGCATTCTTCACAAATCCTTACATTGGGGGCATTTATCTTTTCCCTCTTTGTTATTAAATAATCAATGCGCAACAGAAACTGAAATTCTTGTCTTGTCGAAGCTATCGTGACGTAAATGAACTAACTGGAGGCATGAGAACAATTGAACACGATTTGACCTTTCTCTGGAGTGTTTGGCAAGACTTATGACGCAGGTCAATTTAGAAACTCCAGAATACAGCCAAAATGATGGCATTTTGTAAGGGGTGGATTGATTAGGTCAGCAGTGCCAAAGACCCCATCAGCTAACGGCCCTAACTTCCAGTTAACCCTATATGCGTGTGTCACCTTCAGTCAGAGCTGGCCAGCCAATAGCTGCGGTGGAATTACCAAACCTATGCGTACTATGTTAAAAGTAAGAAACGTCTTATTATAATACAGCGGGGCTGGATGGTGGTGTGGCATACAAACAACATGGTGGCATTTGGTAGCTGCGTAATGGCACGAAGCACCGGTTTGCTAACAGCTCGCACTGCTCTAAAGCAACAAGGCACATTTGCCGTACATATATCTGTGTTTCAAAGCGTGTTTTGTGCCCTTGTGCTTGCCGACTACTACCAACCCTTCGTGGATGACATGTTTTCGTGGTATCACAATTATTTCTAAGTCCTTCTCTAAAGTGGTAGGAAGCGTAATTTTCAACTTTTTAATTTCCACATAGGACATTACCGCCTGCTCAATATTCATAGACTTAAAATATGCCATAGCCTTAGATGTCGTTTCTAACTGGACCCGTTACTCTTTGCTTGACTGTAGTAAACAACCATAATGTCCTGTGCTTGCAGTAGGGTCCATGGCGTCCTTGCTTCGCCATCAACGTTCTAACTCCAACAGCGAATGGCTAACGGATTGTAAAATGACGTACACGCCTGGGTAAAATGTTTCCCTGCATTGCACCGTCTGCCATATTTAACCTTGAATCGACGAATCTACGGAAGCATGAAAAGGCGGGGCACGACATGGGGTTTGCTCTCTTAAGGTCACCTTGCTGTTAATAGAATGGCGGTTCACAAAGGGCAGTGCCATTTGCTTACATTAGCTCTCTCAGGTGGGCACATTTCCCAAGGGAATCCGGCTATCGCCTACACGCATTGGGTGTTTTAAAGAAGCCAGAAAACAAAAGGCATACAAATAGAACGGATTAATGCATCCTTCAATGCAATTTCTGAGGCAGAACTCCCGTGTTTTCTGCTGACTGTCTTTGGCGTGGATGTACGGAGGAATGTTTGATTACAGTGTAACAGGTTTGGTGGCGAACTCCAGATAAATGTACACCACGCACGCAAAATGTTCCTTTGGGCATTCAGTTCAGCTACTTGCAGCGGTGTACTTCCTGACAGACTGCTAAGTTTGAAGTGCCTGTCGGGCACAGGTTGCTCTTTTGAAACGTTCTTAGATTTTTCACTGAGGAACAGTGCCGATGCCAACAATGAGAATAGCACTGATGACCATGGGACTAGTGCCCATGACAACAATGAGAATAGCGCTGATGCTACCAATGGGACTAGTGCCGATGCCAACAATGAGAATAGCACTGATGATAACAATGGGACTAGTGCCGATGCCAACAATGAGAATAGCACTGATGATAACAATGGGACTAGTGCCGATGCCAACAATGAGAATAGCGCTGATGATACCAATGGGACTAGTGCCGATGCCAACAATGAGAATAGCACTGATGATAACAATGGGACTAGTGCCCATGCCAACAATGAGAATAGCACTGATAACAATGGGACTAGTGCCCATGACAACAATGAGAATAGCACTGATGATAACAATGGGACTAGTGCCCATGACAACAATGAGAATAGCACTGATAACCATGAGACTAGTGCCCATGACAACAATGAGAATAGCGCTGATGATACCAATGGGACTAGTGCTCCTGACAACAATGAGGATAGATAGCACTGATGATAACAATGGGACTAGTGCCGATGAAACAATGAGAATAGCACTGATGATAACAATGGGACTAGTGCCCATGCCAACAATGAGAATAGCACTGATAACAATGGGACTAGTGCCGATGCCAACAATGAGAATAGCACTGATGATAACAATGGGACTAGTGCCGATGCCAACAATGAGAATAGCACTGATGATAACAATGGGACTAGTGCCGATGCCAACAATGAGAATAGCACTGATGATAACAGTGGGACTAGTGCCGATGCCAACAATGAGAATAGCACTGATGATAACAATGGGACTAGTGCGCATGACAGCAATGAGAATAGCACTGATGATAACAATGGGACTAGAGCTGATGCCAACAATGAGAATAGCACTGATGATAACAATGGGACTAGTGCTCATGACAGCAATGAGAATAGCACTGATAACCATAGGACTAGTGCTCATGACAACAATGAGAATAGCACTGATGATAACAATGGGACTAGTGCCGATGCCTACAATGAGAATAGCACTGATGATAACAATGGGACTAGTGCCGATGCCAACAATGAGAATAGCACTGATAACCATGGGACTAGTGCCCATGACAACAATGAGAATAGCGCTGATGATACCAATGGGACTAGTGCCGATGCCAACAATGAGAATAGCACTGATGATACCAATGGGACTAGTGCCGATGCCAACAATGAGAATAGCGCTGATGATACCAATGGGACTAGTGCCGATGCCAACAATGAGAATAGCACTGATGATACCAATGGGACTAGTGCCGATGCCAACAATGAGAATAGCACTGATAACCATGGGACTAGTGCCCATGACAACAATGAGAATAGCACCAATGATAACAGTGGGACTAGTGCCGATGCCAACAATGAGAATAGCACTGATGATAACAATGGGACTAGTGCCGATGCCAACAATGAGAATAGCACTGATGATAACAATGGGACTAGTGCCGATGCCAACAATGAGAATAGCACTGATAACCATGGGACTAGTGCCCATGACAACAATGAGAATAGCACTGATGATAACAATGGGACTAGTGCCGATGCCAACAATGAGAATAGCACTGATGATAACAATGGGACTAGTGCCGATGCCAACAATGAGAATAGCACTGATGATAACAATGGGACTAGTGCCGATGACAACAATGAGAATAGCACTGATAACCATGGGACTAGTGCCCATGACAACAATGAGAATAGCGCTGATGATACCAATGGGACTAGTGCTCCTGACAACAATGAGAATAGCACTGATAATAACAATGGGACTAGTGCTGATGCCAACAATGAGAATAGCACTGATGATAACAATGGGACTAGTGCCGATGCGAACAATGAGAATAGCACTGATGATAACAGGACTAGTGCAGATGGCAAAACTGCATGATTAAGAGACTGTTACTCAGGGTCCGCACTGCTCATTCATAGGAGACACTGTCCTGAACTCACATGCCTCTCATCAGTGTGCACACTGGTCTTTAACCATATTCCTCCAACAGATTCTAGCACATTATTACAGGTTAATATGTTCCTTGTGAGGCCTCCTGACTCCTGCCATTGGGATTTAAGTTCTGCCACTATGTTGATTATAATTCCAGTGCTGGAGCATTGTGCTTTTGGTTACACGAAGCCATCTCGTGCTTTACCTGTACTTGTTTGGTTTTGTGAGTAACGTTAAAGGAGCCAGTATGCGCTGTGGAAACGGCTTTTCGGTAACAACAAGCATTTGCAATGCAATAGGTCTCGCATTTACGCGAGTTTGACCTATTGGCATTGTAAATGACAATGGCTTTTATTTATGTTTCAAAAACCAAAACATAAATAAAAGGCAATGTCATTTACAATAAAAATAGCTCAAACTCTCGCATTATTACAGTTTGAGCTATTGGTGTTGCATTATTTAGCAATGCCAATAGCTCAAACTTTAATAATGCGAGACCTATTGCATTGCAAATGCTTGTTTTAAAAAGGACCAAACTTAAAACTTTAACCAAGGCCATAGCACCCTTTAGAACACTCCAAAGAGAGGCTGAGTCCCTCAGATTTTCTACCACACATTGTGTGAAGGGAGTCTCCCTGAGCTCTGCTCAGTTTTCTTCAATCAAGATTCTACAAACTACTGCTACAATGTCTGAAATATCAAAAAAGGCCTATTTAGAAAGAAAGGGTTACATGTGAATGACCCACATAAGGACTGTCTCTACTGCCTCCACCCCCAGCATAAGGTAAAGGAGTGTGAAATTTGCCACACTTTTTCCTCCAAAACCTTAAAAGACAGGGAGGAGAGGCTTCTTCTGCAGCTTCAAACGGCCAAAACTCAGAAATCATCATCTTCTGAGGAGGACAGTGATACCTCTGCAAGGTCTCACAAACGGTCAAGATCCCGTACCCAAGGGACCTCTGAGGAAAGCAGAAAGGCTTTAAAATGTCCCACCAGGCCAAAGAATCTCCTCAGCGGCTGCCTCATCTGAACCCAGTACACCATATACCGGGGTTTGGGATCGTCTGCATACATCTTCCTCAGAACCATCGATGACGAGGCACAAGACTCATCTTAGAGCCCCATCGACGGCAACAACATCGAAAGCAATATCGTCGACAACAACAACGATGACAGTTACTACCATCTCGTCGACGAGACCGTCACAGACAACGACGACGACGATGTCATCCATCGACGCACCGATCCCGTCAACGAGATTTTCAACTTCAATGAAGACTCTGTCAGAGACCACATCAATGCTATTGTCAATGATGGCCTCGCCAACGGGAGGTATAACGATGACTCCAAAAACCTCAAGACAGCCAGACACTGTCATGCCCACAACCATCACCTCGACAATGACATCATTGACAATAAAACTTACAAAACAAATCATAATATCTACCTAACGGCCTGAAATAACGTCCCCCAGCACGGTCTCTCCTCTTCCCCCAAGACATCTACTGGACTTGGAGGAGTCCAACAATGAGGGCCCTTTTGAAGCAGTTCACAGCCCATCAGAGCTCTAAGTTAAATATCAGGACGACTATGATGATGAAGAGGAGGAACAATATTATGGGCATTACTATACTCACCATTCAAAACAGAGGCATTATGATCAGCATTATCAGTACTATACTGAACAACAGCCCAGACAGGGTGACATTCAAGTGCCACCTTTTCAGGATTTACAGGCCATGTTGCAAGATTATCGGAAAAGGATCCATGAACCTCCACAGCAACAACCAATGGCTCCACATCAGCCTACCTCCCCTGCAACTCCAAGGTCTATTCCTCCACCTATGACACCCAGGATGGCACTTGCTTCTTACATAGCGGCGGCACCAAGAGAAGGCCCATCGTCAACAGATGATGATGATCAAGAAGAAGGTGACATTCTAGACCCTCAGCCTCCCCGAGATGAATGGGATGATTACCTCATCCCCACTCCATCACTTACACCCTGCAGTCTCTCCTCCGGAGGACATTGGAGGCTTTCATAACTTAATGGACCGGGCTGCAACAAGGTTCCACCTCCCAGTTTCGGTCAAGCAGTCCGACTGCTTCCTATATGGCTTTAAGGAGCAGATGAGAAAATCAGTCCGAGCCATCCCCATTATAGATTACGTATGGGAGGAGGGGATTAAAATCATGAAGGACCCTGCAACAGCGGTACTGCCTTGTATTGACAAGAAATACAGGGCCCTGGAAGATTCTCCCACTTGCCTCACAGGACATCCCAAACCGGATTCGGTTATTTCGCAAGTGGTACAACGTCAATCTAAAAATCCTTCCACTCCCATATCTACGCCACCAGATAAAGAGGGCAGGTGCT